>RWGY01000005.1:5501079-5705159 GCA_007726485.1 Eragrostis curvula
CACTTTGGTGCCTGAAAAGGCTGTTCGTATCGCGCCTATAAACCAAACGTGTGGCCAGGACAACGACCAAACTTAGTAGACTAGCTGAAGGGCTTGGCCTTTGTGTCCGAAGGGACAAATTTCATAGGTTCGAAGGGACAATCTTATTTCAGCTGAACATTGCACTTTATTGATCTTATTTCAAAAATCTTTACACATAGAACCGACGTAACTGATCGGTATTCTAAGTTCCTGGCTGCCTCCATTGACTTCTGCTAAAACATATGCTCCTAAACTAGCATCTTCAACCACCAAGAATGGACCTTCCCATGGAGAAGACAATTTATGCTTGTCTTTAGTGGTGATGTCCTTCTTGATGACCATGTCTCCCACACTTAAAGTTCTTCCAACCACCTTTCTTTGATACTGCTTCTTCAGCTTCTCTTGGTACTGCTTCACGTGTTCTAACGCTGTATCACGCTCTTCTTCAAGCAATATCAGATCAACTTCTCGAGCATCAGGCTGTGCATCTTCATAGAAATTTGTTACGCGATGAGCCCCCAGGTGTACCTCGGGTGGCAATACTACATCAGCACCATACACTAGATAGAACGGTGTATCTCTCGTCGCACGGCTTGTTGATGTTCGGGCAGACCACAACACGGTTGGCAATTCTTCAATCCAATTCTTTCTCTTAGCAGACAGCTTGTCGAATACCCGTGTCTTCATTCCACTCATGATGATGCCATTAGCTCTCTCAACTGCTCCATTGGTCTGCGCATGTGCCACCGAAGAGGTGGGATGCAAGATCCCATGATCGGTACAGAATCTTTCAAACTTACTGCCCACAAATTGCCTTCCATTGTCGGAAATCAACTTCTTCGGAACTCCGAACCTTGTCACCAAACTTCTCATGAACTTCACCGACGCCTCTTGGGTGATGCGCGTCACCGCTTCCGCTTCAATCCACCTCGTGAACGTGTCAATGGCCACGTACAAGAACTTGTATTCTCGTTTGGCCTTCGGAAAAGGTCCCAAAATATCGACCCCAGATGGCAAACGGTCAAGACAGGGGTATGATGTGCAGTTCCTGGGCGTGCCGCGTGCTTTGCTTGCTGAAGAACTGGCAGTTGGCACATGTCTTGACCAGGTTGATCGCATCTTGCTTCGCCGTGTTCCAGTAGAACCCATGACGAAAAGCTTTACCCACTGTTGGCGTCTCTTACGGTCACGCAGAAAATACGCGACCGCGGGAGACGCCGGGGGTTATGGTTTGAGTCACTTGCACTATTAACCAAATAATCCACGTCTAGTAACAAGTACTAGATATGTATTATAAGGTTTATCATGTTAATTGAATATCCGCAAGCGGACGGATAACCCGTTGTAGCATTTCACCCGAGAGTATTCCAAGGGTATCGTATTTATATTTTCCAAGGGAAGACATGGTTGACAAGAGTACTTATGCTCATGGTGTTACAAATGATAGATGATATAACCACATTCCAAAACAGGGGTAAGGTTCAATAGTTGAGGATAGTGCGACACACACAAAGGTATTCCCACTCTCTCTAATAAAAGGGCGAGAGACAATTCTAAGCAATGCTAAGTTAGACTAGTGAGCTACTACTCCTAAAGTACAACATTCATAGAGCGTGCAAGGCCTCTACCTATCATCTAAGATCATGCAAGCGCAAGCAAGCGTCTTATATCTAGGCAACTTCGGGAGGTCCGGCATACGCAGGGTCTGCCCCGCGACTCCGGCGCATTTACATACTCCTATGCCGTGCCCGAACGTGGAGGGTTCCTTTGGATGGACAGGGCTGTCACTTCCTGCCACCTACCTCTACAAACCGTGGGACACGCACATACTCAAGGGTGGAGAGACAACCCCAGCACCATGCCGGCGTCACTAACCACAACTCTAGATCCCTCGAGGCACCCCCAACCCTTCGGATCGACGGGGTGATAAATCTAGAGCACCTTTGCAGGACAAAGAGCCCGATGCCAGAACATAAGAACAACTAGCCTAACTAGCATGAACTAAACAAAAAGGATCAAAGCAAGCACTAAGTTATGCATAAGCGTTCGTCGCTCAAGAACGAGCGACGAACGACGATCAATTAAGTACGTGCAAGAATAATCGATAATCAAGCATGAACGAACAAGGAACGCTCGATGTATGTTTACTAGCGATCATCGATGAACGATGAACGAACGATGAACAAACATGAACGAGCGATGAACAAACATGAACGAACGATGAACACTCATGCAGGATCATGATCAAACTACTAAGCACATAACAACTATACGAACGAATGTATTCCATTATACGAAGAACAAGTCTTACAAAGAGAGGATACAAGAGCTATACCCAATTCTCCACAAGACCTTGGGAGCAATAAGGCAGCCCACTACTCAGCCTAGCACTACCTAGAAGAGTCTCTAGCTCTAGCGTGAGGAGAGGAGGGAATGATCCTTCTGTTGTGGTGTGTGTTCTAGGAGGGGGGGTACCCCTTTATTTATAGTCTTGAAGGTCGGTTTCTGGAGGCGGTTCCTGAGGTCGGTGGCATTTAATGCAGGGGGAACCGACCTCCAGAGGTCGGTTACAAACCGCCATAGAAAGATGGGCCCAGGGGGCCACCCTGCCAGGTCGGCCGACCTGGCCAAGGGGGGTCGGCCGACCTGTGCCTGGCCCCACCTGGGCTGGGCTTTGGCAGGTGGCTTCCCCTCTGGGTCTTCTTCTCTGGTCCAGGTGCATTAGGCCTTGGTTGTGTTGGACTTTGACGATATTTGGCCTTTTGTCTTGGAGTTGTATTCCCGCGGCGAACGTCGAGTTTGTAAAAGTGTTGTTTCGTCGCCTTGGGGCATGGTTTCACCTGGATTTCTCCCTTATTCCACCTGCACACTAAAATCTAGAGGTACATGTGGAAATAGATTATTTCTAAATAAAATGCGTGTAAGAAATGTCCAATCCTTCTTATTTATTGAGCTAGTTGACGGTTGAAATTGGTCCGTAACGACCGTCAACAACTCCCCCAAGCTTACCCCTTGCTCGTCCCGAGCAAGAAGTATGACTTTAGGTTGTTGATCAGGAGTTGCTACAATGCCTACTTCTCAAAGGTACCAAGTTTATAACAGAGATACTCATCCTTGAGTTGAATAAGTCGGCCATGGTAACTCACCCTTTTCCCTTAATCCTTATGGGGCTTTTGCTTTATACTTTACCTTGGGCGGTTGAGAGAGAGAATGGTGTATGGAGCATTTATTTTCTCAACCCTTGTCTTGCTTTTATTCTCCGGAGGTTTTCAAAAAGATTTTCAAGAATAAAATCAAGTTCCTCTAGTGATACTCTCGAGTCGCTCAAGTGGTGTTTTTATCCCTTACCAAGGCATGTGTGTTGCCTCATCCTATATCTAATAAGCCTTTGTGGAGCTCAAGGTAGGATATGTAAAGAGGCATACTTGCATTCATATTTTGCAAAACCAAAAGAGTGGATCCACGGAGATAGCAAGCCATACAATCGTAGATCAAGATGTGCAAGTGTGTATATGTGGATAGTGGTGTATGTGACTACTCCTCTTTTTGTTCACCTCTCTTTTATTTTGTATTTTGGGCATGGCTATCTTTTCTTCTTTCTTTTTTTTCATGCTCAAAATGAGAGCAGATTTTGTCTCTTTCTTTTCATCATGCTCATCTTTTATTTTCTTACTTTCTTTTGCATAGCCATGCCTACTTTTGATATTTCAAGAGAGGTGATATATGATGAGGAGCGTATTTATTTTGGTGGATGGCATGATATGGTTGCTAACTTCCGGAGTAGAAGTATAGCATATGAGGTGGAATGTGTACGTGATCTTGATCATGAAAGTATGGAGAGCATCTCACTAGGGTCGCACAATTTTGATAAAGCTCAACGAAATGGCAAGCAGCATATGTGTAAGGTTTTACATGAAGTACTACACATGGCTTTGGTAGGAAATTAACATCACTGAGGAACTTATAAATTTTTATGATTTTCGAAAACAAAAAGCTCCGGAGTTTTCAAGCTTAACTTGGAACAAGATTGAGTAGCTCTTTTTACCATATCATCTCTCACAACAACTTAGGTTCAGCGCAAACGTATGCAACCCACAAGTTTCAGGTTCTAAGCGAGTTTTATTTAGCCAACAAACTCAAAACTAGGAGAGTACTAAGTTATGAACTAGGCACAAGAGAGAGATAAAGCAGAGCAACTATTCATCATCTCAACATAGAAAGACTAGGAACATTTTTACAGCGCATAAAGAGACTACACTACTTATTTTTGTTCTTTTTAGTTTTGTCATTTTTATTTTGTTTTTCATATGAGGAGCAAGAGCAAGCAAAAACAAAGAGAGAAAAAAATAAAAGGATACAAGTTGCGATACATGATACCTTAGTGGGGAGTATGGCGCCTCCCCCAAGCTTGTTCTTGCTCATGGGTTTGGTGGATTGAACCCCATGTGGCGAAAGTAAGCCGAAAGATCGGCTTGTCCCCGCTCCGTCATGTTGGTGAGGTTGGTGAGCTGGGTGTCGGTGCGCTCTTGCCACTGATGGGTTTGCAGGATGTGTTGGTTGAGCGTGTAGTCGATGTTTCCTGCCGTGGTCTCGAGCCTTCCCATTTGCTCGGAGAGGTTGTTCATCGCTTGCTCAAGGTGGAAACCTTGAGTCGCACCAGAGTCGGAGGAGTGTTCCTCCCATTGTTGTTGCGGAGTGAACATCCTTGGGTCATGCCCCGAGGTTTGCCACGCCGAGCCCCCGGCCATGTGCGGTGGCGGGGCTGAGTATGCACCGGGAAAATACCCGGTGTGACCATACCCCGGGCCGCCATGAGCCATGGGCTGCGGTGTGGGTGCCTCGGAACTTGATGGCTGCTCTGACCTGCGCGTCCTCCTGCGAGAAGAAATACTCCTGCGCGCACTCTCCATTTCTTGGAGCTCAATGGTTAGATTTTTGCAAGTATACAAGCGAAGATCCGGGTTAGGTAACCGAAACTCGTTTGTATACCCGACAAAATAAAATATGAGGGAATCATTTGGACCATGCTTAAGTGTATGACCACGAATAAGATAATCCTCGTTTATGAGTATGCGGGGTGTAGAAATATATTCAACATTAGCATCATGCAAGGCACCCACTCCCGCAGCAATACGTGTAATTAACGAGGTGCATTCAATTGGTCCCATCATCCCAAAATTTTCTAACCAATGATGAATCAAGTATTGGACAGGAGAAATCTTAATCTTTTCAACCATAGCATAAAGAATTTTCATATCATCTTCGCGCACAATTCTAATATCACTTCTAGGAAAAAGAGTGATGCCAATCCACATGTGCAAGAAACGCAAAGTAGGGTGATGGATGTGATTAGTTCTAGGCTGCACACATGTTGAAAAACCCGTAATCCTTTCCCAAAATGCAAGCTTTGAAAATTCAGGAAGGGCATTATCAATATCAACATTGCAGCGAGAATTAAAGCCGAGAAGTATGCTAAGATCTTTCCATTTCAAACGGTATTCTTCCCGGAAAAACCGAAAAGTAATACCCTCATCTACCTCTCGTAGGGTGCATAAAAACTGAAGTGTAAGCAAGCGGGAACCCGGCTCATCTACACTAGCAAAATCCTTCCACCCTATGGCCTTAAAGACTTTAGCAAATTCAGCATCCATACCAGTCTTTTGCAGCAGCCCCGTGTCAAATGCTCGCGTAGGAGCAAAGATACGGTTTTGAAGAAGCGCGTAGGCGTTCATCTCGTATTCACCCACCAAGTCGAGGTCGGTGTCGGCGAGGAGACGATGCTCGCTGTTGCCTTCTTGCTCTTCTTCCTCGGCTTCATGTGGTGGACTTGGCGGTGGCTCGACTGCGGGGCGCGAGCGAGTGCTTCGGCGTGAAGAGCTTGGACTTGATTTTGAACTTAGGGACCTCTTCAACGCTCCGTACAGCTTCTTGGCACCGGTCATGGCTGCACACAAAGAGAGCAAGAACACAAGAACGAAAACTCCGAACGGGTTATGTTAGGAAAAATCAAATCGGCGAAACCGTCGGTTGTTCTTGTGAGTAAGAACGCAACTTGCAATCCTCAAAAGCAAACTGAAAACACACTAAAACCAAAGTGATTTTTTGCAGAAAATGTTTGAGGCAAGAAACAAGAGAGAGCAATGGAGATCTTGAGAGCTTTGAGAATGAAGTGAATGAGGAGTGAAATGAGTGTGTGTGAGGGGGAGAGAGCTCCTGGCCGGTCACTCCAATTTATAGCACGAAATGTAGCCGTTTTTGAACGTTTGAGGGGGCAGGTGACCGTTGGGACAAAGTAGGGGGGCAGCAACGGCTACCCCAGGTCGGCCGACCTGTCCTGGTGGGGTCGGCCGACCCCCTGCTGGGCCCACTTGTCCTCCCTCTTGGCCCACAGCCTCCAACGGTCATATAGTTCATGACCTTGGCTGCTATGTCCAGTAAATCCTCGAAAATGTTGCTCAGAAAGATTTCCAAATAGAATCATGCCTCAAAATTCAAATGGTTTTCAGAAAATTTTGAAACTAGAAGAGAAAAAATGTTGGAAAATTTCCAATATGTGGAAAAACTTATTGTAGTGGCACAGAGGTAATCCAAAACCTTGCACAAAAGAGTGGAAAAGTTTTGAAGAACCAAGTATATATATATATTTTTTTTTGGAAAATTGATTTTTGTATGCATGGTGAGATGAAAACGAATATGCTGGCGAAAAAAAAAATTCAAATGATTGAAATAAAATTTTTTTCTTGTGGTGGAATAAAATATGCAAGGTGATTTTGAAGTTTTTAAATGCAAGTGGTGGTTTTTAGAAAAAAAAGAAAAGAAATTCAAAAAAAAAGGAATCAAAAGAAATGATAATGCCGATTATCCTGTCGGCCAGGGCTTCGCCGTTTTAAGTCTGGCGAGCAAGGACTTCTCCATGAGTTTCATTCTTGAGGTGCCGGCCCTGTCCTTAGAGATGAGGATGGCTGCACCTTCTTTACTTGCCACACTTGTTTGATCTTGGGCTGTGTAGGTGGCTTTTGAGGGGTTGATTTCTTAACCCATAATCCTGGTCGTGGTGTGGCAGGCTTCTTGGGTTGGTACCATGACGGGTTCTCACGTTTGTCAAGTTGCTTCCAAAAAGTAATGAGATTGTCCGTCTTTCTTGGAGTCACTTCGATTTCTTTGATGTTTGAGGGATTTGGCCCATACTTGATCTTGATCATTGAGCATTGTTCTTTTCGGGGTTGAAACTCGAATTTTTCCTCCTTCTCATTGATGTAGAAACGGATTTCTCCGGCCCCAACATCGATTTGAGCCTTCGCGGTGCTGAGGAAGGGACGTCCCAAGATGAGGGGCGTCTCCTTATCAATGTCCATCTCCAGCACCACGAAGTCCACCGGAATGAAGTTGCCCGGATTTTTACCGGAATGTCTTCGGCTATCCCCGCGGGGTAGCGAACAGATGAATCTGCTAATTGCAACCTCATTGGTGTAGGAGTCAGCTCTGTGTAGCTCAATCGATCAAAGACTTCTTTGGGCATAACGCTGACGCTTGCCCCTAGATCACATAAGGCATGTTCGAAGTGATGCGCCCCGATAGAGCATGATATGGTGGGGCAGCCAGGATCCTTCTTCTTTTCTGGAAGCCGGTTGAGTATAGCTGCGCTACACTCCTCGGTGAGTTTGACCATCTCTGTGTTGGGTAGTGGTCGTTTGTTGTTGAGGATGTCTTTGAGGTAACGTGCATATGTGGGCACTTGTACCATGTCCATCAAAGGCACGTTGACATGAATTTTTCTGATGACCTCAACAAAACGGTCAAACTGTTCATCCACCTTTGGCTTCTTGTTTCGGTGTGGGAACGGCATGAAGTTGGTGTCTTGGAACTCTATTGCCTCCCCACCGGCTGCCTTTGGTTTGTCATGTTCCTTCTCTTGGGTGTTAGAAGGGCCTTCTTCTTCTTGTTCAATTCTGTTCTTCTTACCTGCATGGTTAGGATATGGCGGATCCCGAGTGGACTTTCCTCCCCTCGTGGTAACCGCATTAACATTTTCTAAGGAAGCCTCGGGTTGCCCCGGGATCTTCCCAGAATTAGAGGCAGGAATAAGAGCAGCAAGCTGAGCAATTTGAGTTTCTATCATTTTATTAAAGCTCAGTTGATTTTTGAAAGCAGAGGAAAAACCTTCTAACTGTGAATTTATATTTTCTAGAACTTTATCATTGGCAGCAAACTTTTTATTGATTGATTCGTTAATTTTAGCTTGGCCAAAAACTAAGTCTTTCAAGGAAGGCTGATTATTGTTAAAGCCAGAAAAATTGTTACCTCCTTGATAGGATGGTCGGTTTTGATTATATCCTTGGCCTCCATTTGGACGGTACCCGTTGTTGTTGTTCATGTAGAACGCATCTTCTTGGGTGTGGGGGCAATCCTTCCCCATATGGCCTGTGTCCCCGCATTCCTCACACGTCATGCGTGAGTCCAATGCGCGAACACTGCCATTCGAGTTGTGTTCATCCAAGCGCTTCATGAGGAGGTCAAGTTTGGCGGATAACATGTCCACCTCTTTGACAGGGTGAATGCCTTTTGAGCGTGTTTGGAGTCGATCGTCACTCCACCCTTGATTTGAAACCATCTTCTCTATGAGCTCTTTTGCTTGAGCCACGGTCATGGAGAAGAAAGCTCCACCAGCAGCGGCATCCATATGTCCACGGGTTGTTGATGTCAACCGTTGTAGAAGTGTTGAAGAACGAGCCATTCTTCCATCCCATGGTGTGGGCAGGCAGATATGTATTCTTGGAACCTCTCCCACGCCTCGGATATGGATTCATTTGTTGCTTGCTGGAAGCTTGAGATTCTTCCACGAAGGGCATTGGTTTTGCCCATCGGGAAAAACTTAGCGAGGAACTCTGTACAACATTTGTTCCAAGTGTCAATGCTTGCACGGTTGTTGTAGAACCATTGTTTCGCCTTCCCAAGGAGGGAGAGGGGAAACAGGCGGAGTTTGATGGCATCTCCGGTTGTGGCTGATGTGTTGCATATCTCTAGGAACTGTTGAAGGTGAGTGTTGGCGTCCTCGTGGGCCTTCCCACAAAAGGGTATGGCCTGCACCATAGTGATAAGGCTGGACTTGATGTCGAGTCCTTCGTCACCCACGTTGACAGTGGGTCCAACGGGCACGTTGGCGACGGAGGGCGCGGAGTATTCACGAAGGGTCCTGTTAGCCATGTTTGTTGAAGTTGATGGTGCGGAAGATGCGGGTTCGCTTGTCGTGAGTTCTTGAGGGGAGACGATGACGCGAGGTCGAGTCTTCCTCACAAGTGACTCGGGATTGTCAACGAAGTTTTGCGGCAAGTCGAATCCACGCATACACTATCCTGTTTTCACATCAAAGAGAAAACAGATCAAGGTTAGCCTGCATGGGCAATGGTTAGATCATCTCAAGAGTAATCATGAACAATCATCGTATTCTTATTAACCAATGTCTTCCCCGGCAACGGCTTCAGAAATGCTTGTTGGCGTCTCTTACGGTCACGCAGAAAATACGCGACCGCGGGAGACGCCGGGGGTTATGGTTTGAGTTACTTGCACTATTAACCAAATAATCCACGTCTAGTAACAAGTACTAGATATGTATTATAAGGTTTATCATGTTAATTGAATATCCGCAAGCGGACGGATAACCCGTTGTAGCATTTCACCCGAGAGTATTCCAAGGGTATCGTATTTATATTTTCCCAAGGGAAGACATGGTTGACAAGAGTACTTATGCTCATGCTGTTACAAATGATAGATGATATAACCACATTCCAAAATAGGGGTAAGGTTCAATAGTTGAGGATAGTGCGACACACACAAAGGTATTCCCACTCTCTCTAATAAAAGGGCGAAAGACAATTCTAAGCAATGCTAAGTTAGACTAGTGAGCTACTACTCCTAAAGTACAACATTCATAGAGCGTGCAAGGCCTCTACCTATCATCTAAGATCATGCAAGCGCAAGCAAGCGTCTTATATCTAGGCAACTTCGGGAGGTCCGGCATACGCAGGGTCTGCCCCGCGACTCCGGCGCATTTACATACTCCTATGCCGTGCCCGAACGTGGAGGGTTCCTTTGGATGGACAGGGCTGTCACTTCCTGCCACCTACCTCTACAAACCGTGGGACACGCACATACTCAAGGGTGGAGAGACAACCCCAGCACCATGCTGGCGTCACTAACCACAACTCTAGATCCCTCGAGGCACCCCCAACCCTTCGGATCGACGGGGTGATAAATCTAGAGCACCTTTGCAGGACAAAGAGCCCGATGCCAGAACATAAGAACAACTAGCCTAACTAGCATGAACTAAACAAAAAGGATCAAAGCAAGCACTAAGTTATGCATAAGCGTTCGTCGCTCAAGAACGAGCGACGATCAATTACGTACGTGCAAGAATAATCGATAATCAAGCATGAACGAACAAGGAACGCTCGATGTATGTTTACTAGCGATCATCGATGAACGATGAACGAACGATGAACAAACATGAACGAGCGATGAACAAACATGAACGAACGATGAACACTCATGCAGGATCATGATCAAACTACTAAGCACATAACAACTATACGAACGAATGTATTCCATTATACGAAGAACAAGTCTTACAAAGAGAGGATACAAGAGCTATACCCAATTCTCCACAAGACCTTGGGAGCAATAAGGCAGCCCACTACTCAGCCTAGCACTACCTAGAAGAGTCTCTAGCTCTAGCGTGAGGAGAGGAGGGAATGATCCTTCTGTTGTGGTGTGTGTTCTAGGAGGGGGGTACCCCTTTATTTATAGTCTTGAAGGTCGGTTTCTGGATGCGGTTCCTGAGGTCGGTGGCATTTAATGCAGGGGGAACTGACCTCCAGAGGTCGGTTACAAACAGCCATAGAAAGATGGGCCCAGGGGGCCACCCTGCCAGGTCGGCTGACCTGGCCAAGGGGGGTCGGCCGACCTGTGCCTGGCCCCACCTGGGCTGGGCTTTGGCAGGTGGCTTCCCCTCTGGGTCTTCTTCTCTGGTCCAGGTGCATTAGGCCTTGGTTGTGTTGAACTTTGACGATATTTGGCCTTTTGTCTTGGAGTTGTATTCCCGCGGCGAACGTCGAGTTTGTAAAAGTGTTGTTTCGTCGCCTTGGGGCATGGTTTCACCTGGATTTCTCCCTTATTCCACCTGCACACTAAAATCTAGAGGTACATGTGGAAATAGATTATTTCTAAATAAAATGCGTGTAAGAAATGTCCAATCCTTCTTATTTATTGAGCTGGTTGACGGTTGAAATTGGTCCGTAACGACCGTCAACACCCACAAGGGAGCGGTATGCGGTATGAGTACCGCAAATCCCCCCATGTATATCATGCAGCAGCCTGACTCCTTTTTCTTTGGATACGCATCGTAGCAGAAGGTCATTACGAGCTCTTCGGTGCAACACTCCATCAGCCATCACGTACAGCTTGGTCTTCCGAGCAATACGCTCCGTAGCAGCGTCATCATCCGGGATAGGGTTGTTTTCTAAGAACTGTATGATCGGAACTCTCCAGTCTTCAACATGCCCTTCTCCTGAGTCAATCACCATCACGTCTTCTTCAGGTGCAATTTTTGACACCGAAGGCTTCGTAAGCGTCTCCAGAATCACATCATCAGGGACTGCGGATCGAGACGAGGCAATCCAAGCCAAGTGATCAGCATCCCGGTTATCCAAGCGTGGTATATATCGCACTTCGAATCCATCAAACCCTTTTTCAAGCTTCCGAACTTCCTCCAAACAGTCAGCCATCTTCTGATCTGAGCATTGGTACTCCTTTTGTACTTGTCTGGCGACCAATTGTGAATCCCCTTTCACAAGCTGCCGATCAATTCCAAGTGACCTTGCAATGCGTAGAACCGAGACTAGGCCTTCATATTCTACGACGTTGTTCGTAGCTTGAAACAGCAACTGGATGGCATACTTCATGACTCTTCCTTCGGGTGAAACAAACACCACACCTGCACCGGCGCCCTTTAAGGTGAAGGAGCTGTCAAAGTACATGACCCAATGAGTAGGGTCAACTTGTTCTTCTCCTCCATCATCAGTCCACTCAGCAATGAAATCTGCTAAGGCTTGACCCTTCACAGCTCTTCGTGGCACGAACTCAATATCATACTGCCCCAGCTCAACAGCCCATTGTGCGATTCGCCCCACTGCATCCTTGCTATGCAAGACAGCTTGCAGGGGTCGATCCGACACTATTTTGATGGGGTGAGCGAGGAAGTAGTGCTTCAACTTTCTTGATGTCATTAGGACAGCTGTTGGGGGATCGAAGGTCTTGGTGGGACAAATCGAAGCCCTCCAACGAGTGATAGAGGTGTTTTGGTTCTGGTGAAGCCTTCGGAGGTTGTCGATGCCTTCGAGTCTCCTCGCGAAGCCCTCTTCGCTTGTCGTCGTTGTCTTCTAGTTGGAGCGAAGCCCTCTTTTGTGGTCCTCGGTGCCGGACGAAGAGGTTCTCGTTCAGGTTCCCTGCAGTTCAATTACGCGAAGCTCTCCTTCTCCCGCGATGCCGGGCGAAGGGGTCAGGTGATTAGAGAGTTCAGAACACGGTGCGAATGATTCTTCCTTTGGCTCGTGGCCCGAAAAACCGATGTCATTCCAGGATCATCTCCCTCCATATTTATAAGGGGGAGAATGATCATATTTACATGCATGCCATTGACTGTATAAGCACGGCTCTTAGTTTGATTGTCTTCTCCGTTTTGTCTTCGCCATTGGCTGTTGGTCTTCGCGTGGGTCGGGTAGGGGCTTCAGTGCAGTCCCCGACATCGCATTCCCCTTCGCGTGTATCTTCATTTCTTCCGGTTGATTTGTCCCTTGACTCGGATCGCAGCTGTCTTCCCAACATTAGCCCTCAACTGTTGAAAGGAGGTGAGCGAAGCCGTTTCCTTGAAGCAGTTATCTCTTTAGCTGCGATTTTTTCCTTATTTTATTTCTATTTGTTCATATTTTAGTATATTTCCCTTTTGTTACTTAAACCCTTGGTTGTACGGTTTTTTACCTCAATGTCCCCAGCTTTCTGCAGGTCTTTAAATATGTGTCGCTTTCACCTTTTCCGATTCGTATCTTTTTACCGTCGTGGCTGCTTTGTTGGCATCTCCTCTTTCGAAGGTACTTCTTTTCTTCCTTCGATGGCTAGGCAGAAGTCGCCAGCGTTTCCTAGGGGTTTCCATTCTCTTCGAGCTGGTTATTTTTTTACAAAGTCTATCTCCGCTTCCCGTTATAAGGGTATCTTTTCGCAGTGCTATTCGGAGTCTGGTCTTGTTGATATAGATTCAATTCGTCTTCCTTTGCATGGTCCGAAGCAAATCCCAGAGATCCTCCTGAAACCTCGAAGCGATGAGTTTGTTGTTTTTTCGTCATTTCTGGATGCCGGTCTATCCTTTCCTCCTTCGAGCTTTGTCCTTCGTGTTCTTTCTTTATATCATCTCCAACTTCATCATCTTACTCCTGTTGCTGTCGCAACCATGTCAGCCTTCGCTTGGACTTGTTAGATAAGCCTTCAACTCATGGAACGCCTTTTCTGCTTGATCATCCCAGTCAAAGCCTTCCTTGTGCCTTAGCAATTTATAAAAAGGCATACCTCTCTCTCCCGATCTCGAGATGAATCTGTTCAACGCCGTCATCATGCCGGCCAGCTTCTGAACTTCTCTTCTGGTTTGGGGAGGCTTCAATTTCTCAATCGAATTCAGCTATTCCTCCTGCTGCGCTTGATATTGCTTGCGAGAGTTCTTCGTTGGTACCTTCGGTGGGTTTGCAAGTTTCTCCAGCTGTTGCTTCGGATGCTGTCTGTACAGCTGGGGTTACAAAAAGGTCTGAATTGATTAATTCCTGTCCGCTGGTTCCTGAGTGTTCAAAAGGTACTTTTGGTCTTCCGAAGAAGTCTTCGTTTTTTCGTTTACTTGGCAAGCGGAAACTTTCAGAGGTTTCGGGTCCAAGTCAGGATATTACTTCTACTTCGGGTACTGCTTTGCCTTTGAGTAGCGTCGCTGTCCCGCCTTCGCAATCTTCAAATCCTGGTATTCATTTTCAAAGGATTGCTTTTCCTCCTTCTTTCTTTCTCTTCTTCTTCTTTTTTTTTATTGTTATTATTCTCATGATCCTTCGCTTATCTTCCTTTTTCTTTAGATGCTTCGAGCTTAGGGTCTCTTGAACTGGATGTTGAAACCATGCTATCGTCTATCAATGACGACATTCAGGCTTCGGGTGCTCTTGAATCTGCTGCCCGCATGGTCCGGTTTCCGAAGGTTGAGCTTGGTCTGTCAAACCTTTCGGGTGACGTTCTCTTTCGTTCCTTGGTTGCTCATCAAATCAAGGTTAGTATTTTACTTGTCCCCTTTTTTCTCTCTTTTTTTTTTTGTTATGTACTTCGTGTTTCTTCTAACAGCTTCGCTTCTTCCTTCTTTCAGTCTATTATTCTTGCTCGAGCTTGCGCTCGTGAGTTCCAAGATTCTTCTGGTGATTCGCTACTCGTGTCGTCTCTTCAGGCCTCTCTTTCTGCGAAGGATGATTCCCTGAAAGCTTCTTCTGTTGCCACGTCTGACTTGCTGGCTGAGGTTGAGGTTCTTCGAAGCCATAAATCTAGGGTTATTTCTGATCTGTCTGTTCTTGAAGAAAAGATTCGCGAAAGGAAGGCTTCACTGGAGAAGGAGAAGTTGTTTAATGAGCATCTTTTGTCCCGTCTATCGAAGGCGTCTCAGCTAAAGATGTCTTCTGTTGATAACTCCTTCGCTAAATCCCTTGTCCTTTGTGATCCTGTCAAGGAGCTGTTTCAGGCACTTGGAGCAAAATATGATGAGGTGCCGGCGGATGCTTCTTTGGAGGTTTTGGGCGAGTGGCTTCGTTTGAACCTGGCTGGTCTTGTTGAAATATGCAGGAGCTTTTCTTATGATGCTGTGATTCTTATGATTCGAGATCTTCTCCACAGCTTCTCTTGCGAAGGTAGCGATGCTATTAACTTGGTCAGTCGTTCTGATTTTTCAATGAAGCCTTCGGATCCTTCTCATGATTTCGGAGCTGTCGAAGGCAAGTGTATGTGTCTGATTAATGACTTCTGGTGGAATAGGGTCAAGTGTCTTGTTCCTGACTTTCCTGAAGGCTCTTCTTGAACTCCTTCGAATGGTTGTAGATGGCCTTTTTGGATGTCCTTTGATATGTATTTATTTTGGATACACTTTTTTGATGTAATATTTGCTTTATCAAAACTCTGAAGCTTTATTGCATCCAATATCTTACTCATGTACTTCATGTTCTGCGATGACTTCGAGCTCTGTATTGAGCCTTCGAATTTTCGTAGCCTTGTGTAAGCGCACCTTGTGATTATTTATCCACCTTTGCTCCTCTGTAATTATCTTCGCTTGTCATTTTCATAGCTTCGATGTCCAGATGTAATGGGTTGCTTCGTAACTTCATCTGCCTTCGTCTGTATTTGACGAAGGAAATCCGGATACGTTTTGTTTTCCTATTTCTGTCTTCGCTGTATGCGAAGGTATACTTTTGTTCGTAATTCTCTCCTTTTGTGGCTTACTTTGCCTTTTTGGAGGGTGACTGCTTCGTTATTTTTTGCGGGTTCCTTTTTGAATTTTTGTGATGACTCTTTTGAGTCTCTTTTTATAACATTGGCTTCGCTTTTCTGAGCGAAGGCCTTTTGGTTGGCTTTCTCATAGCCCTTGGGTGGTAATTTTGCTTCTGAAGAAAAATTACCGTTTCGGCTCTTTTGCCTTTAATTTTTGCTTCGCAGTCTTTGCGAAGATAGGGGCATTCTTTCTGCCTTTTTGGCGAATTTCTATTTTTCAATTGAATTCCTTCCTTTCTGTCTTGTGTTACGACGAGGCTTTGTCTTCTTGAGGATTTGGCCCTCCTAATTCTCTTTTCGAAGGTAGATGCGATTTTTTCTACCTTCGAAAGAGCGAATCTGAGCCGTCTATCTGTAAGGCAGGTATTTACCACCTTGTTTTGTAATTCGACGAGGGGGTTTCTCTTTTTTTTTTTCTATTAGAAGCTTTGCTTCAATGATATTCTTCCGAAGGTGGACTTGTTTTTCTGCCTTTTATCGGCGAATTCGAAGCGTCTGCTTTTAGAGCAGGTATTCGTCACCATGTCCTGTAATACGACAAGGTTTCCTTCCTTTTATAGGAAAAAGAGAGATATTTTTGTAGGCGTCTGGAATGTTCTTCCTTGGTGTATATATATACATGAGGTATCTCTGTCTTTTTATTCAACTTCTTCAGTCTTCTTTGCTTCATGGAGGCTTTGTGGGATCGACTCCCTCGAGGCATAGTGAAGGATCTGACACGTCATGGCTATAAGCGCGGAGATGCTCTTCCACAGGATCTTGTGGACCACGTCGACGAGCTTGATCGATTGAGTGCGAGGAACGCTATTGTCGAAGTTCCTCCACAACCAGTTCCTCTTGCTATTGTTCCTCCTGATATTATCATCATTAGTGATGATGAGAGCTCCGAAGGTCGTCAAGGTAGGCCTTCGCCTCCGGTTGGGGTAGCTAGTCGGACTCGTAGCAAGTCGAAGAAGTAGGTGTTTGTGTCTTCGTATTTTTGTAACTTTGTGTTGGATAATAAAGAACGTCTTTCGCTTTGTGTCTTGTTACTCTTCGATCTTATAATCCTGGAGAAGGCTTCATTATCTTGGCGAAGGCTTTATAGTCTTGAGGGGTGCTTCCCTGTGATAGTCCAAGAGGGAACGAAGATTAATATTCGACATATATAAAATGCAGCAGACATAATATATGTATGAAAGGCTTCGTTTATGAGATTTTGTTTTTGTAGCAAGCTTCGCTTCGCGTTGTGCGGTGTTGGGTTTGCCGTGTGTTCGACCCACGGACGGCGCCAAATGTTGGGGGATCGAAGGTCTTGGTGGGACAAATCGAAGCCCTCCAACGAGTGATAGAGGTGTTTTGGTTCTGGTGAAGCCTTTGGAGGTTGTCGATGCCTTCGAGTCTCCTCGCGAAGCCCTCTTCGCTTGTCGTCGTTGTCTTCTAGTTGGAGCGAAGCCCTCTTTTGTGGTCCTCGGTGCCGGACGAAGAGGTTCTCGTTCAGGTTCCCTGCAGTTCAATTACGCGAAGCTCTCCTTCTCCCGCGATGCCGGGCGAAGGGGTCAGGTGATTAGAGAGTTCAGAACACGGTGCGAATGATTCTTCCTTTGGCTCGTGGCCCGAAAAACCGATGTCATTCCAGGATCATCTCCCTCCATATTTATAAGGGGGAGAATGATCATATTTACATGCATGCCATTGACTGTATAAGCACGGCTCTTAGTTTGATTGTCTTCTCCGTTTTGTCTTCGCCATTGGCTGTTGGTCTTCGCGTGGGTCGGGTAGGGGCTTCGGTGCAGTCCCCGACATCGCATTCCCCTTCGCGTGTATCTTCATTTCTTCCGGTTGATTTGTCCCTTGACTCGGATCGCAGCTGTCTTCCCAACATTAGCCCTCAACTGTTGAAAGGAGGTGAGCGAAGCCGTTTCCTTGAAGCAGTTATCTCTTTAGCTGCGATTTTTTCCTTATTTTATTTCTAGTTGCTCAAATTTTAGTATATTTCCCTTTTGTTACTTAAACCCTTGGTTGTACGGTTTTTTACCTCAATGTCCCCAGCTTTCTGCAGGCCTTTAAATATGTGTCGCTTTCACCTTTTCCGATTCGTATCTTTTTACCGTCGTGGCTGCTTTGTTGGCATCTCCTCTTTCGAAGGTACTTCTTTTCTTCCTTCGATGGCTAGGCAGAAGTCGCCAGCGTTTCCTAGGGGTTTCCATTCTCTTCGAGCTGGTTATTTTTTTACAAAGTCTATCTCCGCCTCCCGTTATAAGGGTATCTTTTCGCAGTGCTATTCGGAGTCTGGTCTTGTTGATATAGATTCAATTCGTCTTCCTTTGCATGGTCCGAAGCAAATCCCAGAGATCCGCCTGAAACCTCGAAGCGATGAGTTTGTTGTTTTTTCGTCATTTCTGGATGCCGGTCTATCCTTTCCTCCTTCAAGCTTTGTCCTTCGTGTTCTTTCTTTATATCATCTCCAACTTCATCATCTTACTCCTGTTGCTGTCGCAACCATGTCAGCCTTCGCTTGGACTTGTTAGATAAGCCTTCAACTCATGGAACGCCTTTTCTGCTTGATCATCCCAGTCAAAGCCTTCCTTCTGCCTTAGCAATTTATAAAAAGGCATACCTCTCTCTCCTGATCTCGAGATGAATCTGTTCAACGCCGTCATCATGCCGGCCAGCTTCTGAGCTTCTCTTCTGGTCTGGGGAGGCTTCAATTTCTCAATCGCCGCCATCTTGACTGGATTAGCATCGATGCCACGTTCGGAGATCATGTATCCAAGGAGTTTGCCCGAAGTAACTCCGAAGACACACTTCTTTGGGTTAAGCTTCGTCTTGTACTTGCGCAGATTGTCAAATGTCTACTTCAAATCATCGAGGAGATTCTTTTCTTCTTAGTCTTGACGACGATGTCATCAATGTAAGCTTCGATGTTCTTCCCGATTTGCTCCTCGAAGAAAAGGTTCACACACTTTTGATATATGCAACCTGCATTCTTCAGCCCGAAGGGCATGGTTACATAACAAAAGATTCCGAAGGGCGTGATGAACGCCGTCTTCTATTGATCATCAACATTGAGACTAATTTGGTGATACCCAGAGTAAGCATCCAAAAAACTCAACAATTCACTAGTAGAAGTGGAGTCTACAATCTGATATATCCTCGGAAGAGGGTACTCGTCTTTCGGACAAGCTTTATTCATGCTAGTGTAATCGACGCACATGCGCCACGAGCCATCAGGCTTCGGAACTAATACAGGATTGGCTAGCCATTCAGGATAGTCGACCGTTCTAATGAACCCAGCTTGAAGAAGCCTAGTCACTTCCTCATGTATGGCATCGCGTTTATCTGGAGTATATCTTCTTTACTTCTGCTTCACCGGTTTGAAAGCCGGATCGATCCCCAATTTGTGCTCGATGACCTCCCTGGGGATCCCGGGCATATCAGACGGTTTCCATGCAAACACGTCGATATTTTCCCCGAGGAAGGCCACGAGCTCGAGTTCCTATTTGTCGGGGAGGCCCCCGCCAACGTGCGTCGTCTTGGCAGGATCTGCGTCACTGAGTCCGACCTCCTTATTGTCAACGTTGCCCTCCTTCACGGCTCCGCTAGGTGTGGAAGCTAACGCCAAGGTTAGGCTGTTCGGGGCCGCCGGAGGAGGTGTGTCCTTGCTCTTCGGAGTCTGCAATGTATCTCCCTTCTGAGTTTTGGCTTGAGGTTCCTCCTTCGGGGATTTTTCCTTGAAATGTCCAGCCAACACGAGAGCATCAAGGTCGCACTTTACCACCTCCGATTGGTCCGCACTAATGGTGATCACACCGTTCGGGCTAGGAATCTTCAGCTGGGCATACGCGAAGTGTGCTGCTGCCATGAACTTGAACAGGAAAGGCCTGCCTAGGATGCAGTTGTAGGCAGAGTCGAAATCAGCCACTTCGAAGGTAAGGACCTCTGACCTCCTGTTCTCCTTGGGCCCCACAGTCGTCTCCAGATGAACTTTCCCTAGGGGTCGAGATGACACCCCAGGAACTATCCCATGAAACGATCCTTTGACTGGTGTAAGCATGGTGAGCGGCAGACCCATTCGCAGGAAGGTCTTCTTCATCAGGAGATTCAATCCACTCCCATTGTCGATCAGAGTCTTCGCGATCTTGTTTCGATGCACAATGATTTTAGCAACGAACGACAGTTCTGGACCACTTATCAGGCTCTTCGGGTGATCTTCAGTGCCAAAGGTGATCGGAGTATCCGACCATTCCAGCTTCTTGGAGCAAGGCTCAGCCAACATCACCTCTCGCTAGATCTTCTTGTACTGCGTTCGGGACGTCAAGGCCGAATCATCATCACGATCTTGCCTCTCAGCCCGATGTGGACCGTTGTTCCTATGGTTCCCCCGATCTTCCTCGTGGAGCCTGATCTTCCCTTCTGCTAGGCGTTTTCGCTCCATCTCCTTGTACTTGTAGCATTCATCGAAATCGTGAGAGGTGCGCCTATGAATGGGGCACCACTTCTCGACTCCTTCAGGGCGGTCGTGATCACGACCCCGTTTTCAGGGAAAGCGACCCTCCCCTCTTTCTTTTTGCTCCACGGCCATGACTTCACGATCATCCGCCTTCTTCTTCGGACCTTTACCCTTGCCATAATTGAGACGAGCTCGGGCATCCGCCGCCTTAGCACAAGATTCTGCAATGTCGAAGAGCTCAGCGACCGTAGTCGGCTCTTTTTCGGTGATCGTTTCCATGGTCTTCACATCTAAACACCTATCTCGGTAGGCTCCTATGACCTCCACGTCATGGATCTTCGGGATGGTGTTCCTCATCTGGCAGAAGCGCTTCGTATAGTCGTGAAGTGACTCGTCCGCCTTCTGCCTTATGTTCTTCAATTGATCCATCGTGCCATGGCGAGTGTAGGAGCCTTAGAAGTTTCCTTTGAAGGTCTTCGTCAGCTCAACCCAAGAATCAAAGGAATAGGGTGGCAAATTCATCAACCACATTCGTGCGGCACCAGTCAGGACAGTGAGCAGATAGTAGCACTTGACCTTTTCATCACCTCCAGCTGCTTCGATCACTGTGGAGGAGATAGATAGGAACTCCCCGGGATCGGTGCTACCATCGTATTTCTCCACTATGTTCGGCTTGAACTTTTCGTGCCATCGCACTGATCGGAGATAAGGACCAATAGCTTGATAGGCAGGTGGCCCAGTTTCAGATGCCAGACAAGGAGTGCCTGTGGACTCAGAATGCTGTCTTGGTGCTTGTGAAAGTCGTCCTCCCAGGCGCTGGTGGACGGAGGGAGCCCCACGCTATCGATTTAAGACATGGCGGGCATCAGACGGCGCCAGGGGTTGACCTTGTCGCCTTCGACGATCAGAAGATGACGCATGCTCAGATGCAGAAGGCCTTTGATTATTGACTGGTCCGAGCCTTCCTTGGAGGTTGGTGATAGGAGCGGCTGGAGCAACTTCATTGTTCGCTGGTGGCGTCGTATTGATGCGACCCGCGATCTCGGCGACTTGTTGTACCAATGGGGCCAGGGGAGAACCATCGGGAGCCAGCCGGTTCAGCGACTCCAGCGCTGTCTGAAGCCGGATGGCGTCAAACTCCGGACCAAGGTTGCGCGGCGTGACGTTGGACGGAGCTTGAGATCGAGATCTGATAGATCTGATGGTGGGTACGCTGCTGGAGGACGCCTCCGAAGCCCGCCCGGTCATGAACACTTGGCGAGCGGGATCGATGCCTTCATCTTCGGAATCGCCTCCAACTTCGGAGCAGTCTTCACTGTTCCATGATTCATCATCACTGTCCGGGCTCCCGATCCCGAAGCCCGGAAAGTAACGTCCCTCG
Source organism: Eragrostis curvula (assembly GCA_007726485.1). Lineage (NCBI taxonomy): Eukaryota > Viridiplantae > Streptophyta > Magnoliopsida > Poales > Poaceae > Eragrostis > Eragrostis curvula. The sequence goes on from RWGY01000005.1 coordinate 5,522,520, forward strand.
AGTATTGCCCGGACGACTTGCGCTTCTAGGGCAGAGCCGGAGATCGGATCCGAAGAGGATTCCGCCTACGGTAGGGTTCCCGAAGGAGAGCCCCATACCCCTGTCGTAGCCTCCCGGAACGCACCCGCCGAGTTCATGAACCCGAACGACATATGCGCTCCCGAAGACATCATCTCTTGCTTTGCCTGGGCGGCTCCATTGTTGTGGTTGATCGAGGCCACCAATTCCGCCAGAAGCGCCTCCTACACCTCTGGCGGGTTGACTTGCTGAAGATCTCCGTTCCCAAAGATCCGAAGCGGAACTCGGCGCCGACAGGAAACTTCATGTTGTTCGCAGATCCCATCTGATGCTCTTGACGGAATCTCGACGCTGCCCCCCTTCCTGGCGCGCCTCTGTCGTCACCCGATTGAACGGGATGTTCGACATATATTTGGATCATGGGAGCAACGTGGTTAGCGAGATCAATCTAAGAACACGCAGAGGGTTTATACTGGTTCAAGCCTCCCGAAGGATAAAAACCCTATGTCCAGTGCGATCTTGTATAATGTGGCAGCCTTTGCGTTAGAGTTTCGCAAGGTGCCAGATAGATTTCCCCGTAGGGGTTACATGAGTATTTATAGGCTAGTTACCGCCTATCAGAGTCCTTCCTAAACTACAATGTTCCTTCTCCGAATCTATCAAGGAGATCGTAACCTTCCCGTACACCATGCCGTGCAAGACAAGTCTTCGGAAAAGTCTAAAAATAAGGTTCGGAATATCTGGAAACTAGGGCTACGACAATTTTTATTCAATCACAGTCAATTGGTTTTGTAATGAAAACCTGACATGTGAATTAGATAGGTGGTTTCAGTAGAAAAAGGAAAATTGACTGCATTTCTTCCACATCGCATGAAACTTTTGCTCACTTTTTTCTTGTAAGTAACTGAAACTAGAAAGTTAAATAAAATTATCTAAAAAGGTAAATAAATAGAGTTAATTTCACAACCAAACTGTTTGGATTCTGGTTGCAAGAAGATACAACTTTTGAAACCAGTTTTACAAAACCACAAGTTTTCGGCTTGCACTCACTTGTTAGACGTATTTGGTCCTAAAAACTTCTTGTGTGGCTTGCATGTGGAATTGAAACTAAAAGTTATCATTTATATATGGCACAAACAGTTGTCAAACACTAAAAGTTCCTTGCAATAAAAGACTAAATAGTTGTGATTTTATGAAATTAACTCTAAATAAATATATTGCTTGACTACAATCCAAGCAATGTGATTCAACATTTAGAGTTAATTTCATAAAATCACAACTTTCATAAACATAATAACTAAAAGTTCCTTGCAATAAAAGACTAAATAGTTGTGATTTTTTATCTTGTTTGGGACGTTTTTTTCTTAGACGTGGGGCCCACTTGACCTGTGACATCTGACCCATTGAGATTAATCATATGGTGGCCCATGTGCACTAATGTGCATGAGAAGGTAGAAGTTTAGTCCACCTTGCTAGTCTAGTGGGAGCAAAGCCAACATATAAATTTAAGTTGTCCATCACCTTGGGTTAATCCTTTGACATGAAGGGATGACGAAAGCGTAAAAAGTTGAGGGGATAGAATGGAGGCCTAGTTAGGTTGGACTTTAGGATGTTACATGACCTCTCAGTCCTTTACATTGTGGGTCAATTATGAAACCATGTAATCCATAGCAACCGTAGCGCACAAAGAACCAAGGGAAACCCAAAAGGAAAAGGCAACCGGTCGCTAAAGGGAAAATCGCTAATGTGCGCAGCAGTAAATACATCAAAGACAAAGACTGAAGAAAACATATCCCTTCAAGTTATTAAAGTATTTCATCATGGAAAAATACGACAATCCCCTAGGTTCAGTTTTTTTTTAAGAACGTGCCAAGCATGTTATTTCATTAAGAAGAAGAAGAAAATTGTTACAAACGTGGTCAGGGCTAGATCCCCTAGGGGACCTAGCAAAAGCCAACTACGATGTAGGGATAGATTACATTAGTGACCAAAAATGAAAAACGTAACACGAATGAAAACAACCTATAGCAAAACAACATGGGCCCGTAGCCCACCCTTACTACCTAAAAAGGAGAACAATCCACACAAAGAAGAAGAAAAATCGGGGGTCTAAGCCCTCCCAAAACGCGGGAAGAACAGCTTTTGAAGTTTGGTGTAGCTCGCCATCGTCCAAAGGTTAACTTCTTCGACTATTTCCTAAGCCACTGCGACTAGTTGTAGGGCTTGAAACTCATCTACTTTATTGTTTCTTTCTTTCCAAATAAAAGCCTCCATGCCACTAATACTACCAAAGTATCAAACCAAGCTGACAAAAAAGTGGGAACCAGGGTGAAGAACCTTGGGCAGCTTTCTACGCGACCGAAGCCTCCTGCTCAAAACATTCATTGCCTCCAAAAAAAATATTCAACAGGTGAAAACCCGGACCCCTTGATCATCCCCACCGCTCGTTACTCATAACAGAAATAGTGGAGTCCACCGTCTACATCACGAGAAATTCCCCCACAGCTTCACGACCTGTGACTGGAGCATTGCGATCACGACCAAAGAAATGAGCCAAAGCCTCCCTCACCTGGAATCAAGTGGTCTTCGCGACAATCAGGCCAAACACGCTTATTTGATCGACAGAGAGGTGCTCGAAGCATCATGACCGAGAGGAGAGAGAGAAGGGAGAGGGGAAGCGAGGAAAGGCCAGGGCGATTCCGATGGAGACCACCACAACCAAGTTACAGTTACCACGACCAAGCGACCGCGACAAAGTGACAACGACCACGACCAAATGACAAAGCGACCACGACCAAAACGACCAAGCGACCACAACCAAGCATCCATGACCAAACGTCCAAGCGATCACGATCACGCGACCATGACCAAGCGATAAAGCCAAACACACCGATTTGATCGGCAGAGGTGTTTGGAGCATCACAGCCAAGAGGAGAGAGAAGAGAGAGCGAAGGCAAGGAGAAACAGGGCGATTTAGACGACAGCGACCACGATCATATGACCAATCGCCCACGACCAAGAGACCAACCATAAACGACCAAGCGACCACGACCATGAGTCCCTCACCCCCTACTAGATATGATAGGAGGGGTCGTCGATGATTTTTTGAGCTAGAGCGACCGGTTGAAGGACATGAAAATCAAAGACCTTCTTGTTGCGATCCTTCTAAAGCCACCACGCGACCAAGCTGACAAAAGAGTGGGAACCAGGGTGAAGAACCTTGGGCAGCCGTCTACGCGACTGTTGACGGTCCTTACGACCCATTTTTACCGTCAACCTTATGCACCTTTGTAAACCAAACACCATCACCAAGTGTAGACATAGGGTTTATTTCTAACGAATTCCACTAGTCTTGGTGAATTATGAAGTGCAGGTGCAATCCATACAAAAACAGGGGAAAACATGCACTAAACGCGGACTTTACAATCGACGGATTTTCCCCTGACTAAAGAACTTAGTCCAAAAGCCCAAAACCACAGAATCAGGCTTCAAGATCAAACAATGCACGTGGTTTAGGCAAGTACACAGGCCAAGGAAGCAGCCAGAGGAGGATCAGGCCCAGTGGGGCCCAGGCCAGGTCGGCCGACCCCCTCTGGCCAGGTCGGCCGACCTGCCAGGGAGGCCCCACTGGCCCATCTTTTTATGGCGGTTTTCCACCGACTTCTGGAGGTCGGTTCCCCCTGCATTAAATGTCACCGACCTCGGGAACCGCCTCAAAGTTGCCGACCTTCCAAGGCTATAAATAAAGGGGCACCCCTCCCTCTCAACACACACCACAAGACGCAAAACTCTCCAATAGAGCTCCACTCCAATCCTTAGGCTAAGAGCCTTTTGTACACTAGTAGAATAGGAGAGAGGGCAAGGTAGAGAAAGGAATACTCCTTCCACTTTGGTGGAGGTTTAGTTCTATTTCCTTACCTTGGCGTGTAAACACTCTTTGTGCTTTATACGTGGTGATTATTTATCTAGCGAGCATTATTACTTTTCTAGGCGTAATTCCTGTTATACTTGTTTACGGGATCATCGCTCCGCAAGGGGTGCTCTAGCCTTCTAAATTCAGCTTTGGGCCGAGGTTAGAGTAGTAATCAACGGCATAGACGTGATGTCTAGGCTAGAGGTTACCTTTGTTTGCTGTGTGCTCCACGGTTTGTAGAGGTAGGCGGCAGGAAGTGACAGCCCTGTCCGTCCAAAGGAGCCCTCCACGTTCGGGTACATAGTAGAGCTACAGGTCGGAGTGGCTTGGCAGACCAGGCCTAAGCCGGCGCCCGAAGTAGACAAGTAGAGCTTGAGTTCGTCTATCCTCTAGGATAACTAGATTTAATCACCCTCTCGATCCTAGGCTGCTAGTTGTCTTGGTTGTCCTTGGGTAGAACTTGCCCTGCGGTAGAATAACTCCGTTCCTTGGGGAAAACAAATACGATACCTTGGAATACTCCCGGGTGAAGTGCTACAACGGTATTCCGTGCGCTTGCGGATTTATCTGTGACGTAAGAAATACCAACAGCGACCAAAGCCTCATGCTCAAAACATTCATTGCCTCCAAAAGGATATTCAACAGGTAAAAAGCCGGACCACATTCTTTCTATGTTACGACTTCGGGTGGGAAGAATCCTCAACGGAGACCCCTTGATCACCCCCACCGCTTGTTACTCAGAACAGAATAGAGGAGTCCACCGTCTGCATCACGAGAAATTCCATCACAGCTACACGACCCACGAGAAAGCCTATTAAAAACATTCTCAAGGCTTGTATGATGTGAGCGACCAATGGAAATGCTAGAAAGTGAAGCCTTCCAAAACCTCCACCGACCAAAAGAAGAAGAGTTAGTGAAACGACAGAGGTGCCTGTGACTGGAGCGTTGCGATCACGACCAAAGAAATGAACCAAAGCCTCCCTCGCTTGGAACAAGTGGTCCTCGCACGGATCCGGCTGACAATCAGGCCAAACACGCCGATTTGATCGGCTGAGAGGTGCTCGAAGCATCACGACCAAGAGAAAAGAGAAGGGAGAGCGGAAGCGAGGAAAGGCCAGGGCGATTCTGACAGCAGCTACCATGGCCAAGTGACAGCGACCATGGCCAAGCGACCACGACCAAACAACCAAGCGATCAAGCCAGACATGCTAGTTTGAACGACAGAGGTGCTTCGAGCATCACGACCAAGAGGGGAGAGAAGGGAGAGCAGATGTGAGGAAAGGCCAGGGCGATTCCGACGACGGCGAACACGACCAAGTGACAGCGACCACGACCAAGCGACCATGACCACGACCGAGCGACCATGATCATGCATCCCTCGCCCCTGACCTATTATGAAAGGAGGGTTTGTCATGCGACCCGACCACCGCCACCTTGAGCTCACCCAATGTTGCACTCGGATCTGGAGGGAGAGTAGCCATTGAGCCCGGATCCGGATATCCTAAAAACGTCGAGCCCAAGCCCCCGCGAGTGCGAGAACTGGGGTGGGGGCGGAGCAAGAACTTGGAGGTAGGCGAGGGAGTCAGCGCCGGCGCCAAGACGACAAGGAGGGAAGGATGGCTGCAACAGCGGCAACCCTTGGCGCATCGAGGCAGTGGACCCTTCGTCCTAGGGCGCGGCTCGTCCGTCGGCACCGCAGGCAGCCACAAACTGACAAGTGACCATGCGACCAAGGTGCGAGCCAACCACAGACAGCACACATGGACCTAACTGTTGGCGTGTCTCCACAAAATAATCCTCCGTCCATAGTTGTGCGACCACGAAGATGACCAAATATGACCTTCATCGAATCCTGAGAGAGTGCGACCGATTGAAAAATATGAAAGTTGTGAAACCTCATTTGGCTCCTTCCTAAGCTTTCAAGCGACCAGAGAAGACGAAGCAACAACGATGTACAATCCATCTTCGATAGCATGAACAACCAACATTGATAACCCTTCTTCGATAAAGCAGAGTAGACTACGATCGCAAGGACACACCTAACAAAGACCAAGGCCCACGGTGTGCTCAACCACGCGGCGAAGGCGTCAAGCAAAAATAACCGAAAGCACCACCAAGAAAGCACGACCAAAGCGACCAATGACCAAGAGCATCACCAAGAAAGCACGATCAAAGTGACCTTCGTGACCAACGATCGGTGCAAAGGTCTCGGTCGCCCGTGGCAAGGGACATGACCGATGACCTTGCAACTTGTATTCCCGGCAAGGCTTACAAAAACCGCAAACACGACCCGAAGCACTACTTGAACACGACCTGGAAGAACGACCTTCTGAAGATGCACAACTAGTTAAGATGCTCAACCAGAGGAGCAACAGGCGGATCAGCACACCTTACATCCACAATGAGACCAAAGAGCACAATGCGACCAAAAATGCAAAGTGGGGGTGAGGGGAGGGGAAGCCGCGACAAACAGCATAAGTGGGTTGAGCATGTGTACAACACGACCATAGAGCACGTCATCGTGCCGTCCGAGCCGCCGCCGCCACGACCAGCACCGGCCTCCGGTGCGGCGTACAATGAGAAAGCGACCAGCTACCATTTGCAGCATGATGACCTTGCAACAGGGGATGCTGCCGGCGCACCGCACAATGGTACCAAGACGCTCCGGCAGAGGCGGTTGCTCGAACTCGACTTGAGGATCCATGGGCACTGCACAATTACAACACCACACGACCAAGGAAACTTCACACGACCATGGGCTCCATTCACGACCACGACATCAACCATGGACACCATTCACGGCCACGACAGAGAGGAGAAAAAAGGAGGACTTGGAGGAAGAAGCAGCTGGATCTGCGACGCCGTTGGCTTCACGGCTTTCATCGAGCTCAGGCAAGGGGCTCAAGTAGCACTGGCAGCTGGAACCACAGCAATCGGGCACGAGCGGCGGCGGCCAGATCCGCACGCCGGCGGCGAGCCAGACCAGAGGCGGCCAGATATGCGCGCCCCGGCCGTCCGGACACGAGCAGGAAGGAGAGGACGATGCGCTGGTGTAACCCAACCGCGGATGAGGACGTCGTGATGTGGAGGTGGTCGCCAGAGTGGTGGCAGGAGAGGAATGGAGGCGCGCTGCCCGCCGTGCTCTGTGCCGCTGCGTCCTCATCTTGCTCCACCCGGCCGCGGCCGCGCCCTGCTCCTCCGTGTCTGCCGCTCTGCTTTCCTCCGGGGCCAGGCCAGTGGAGGAGGCGGCGGCAGGGAACACAGGGATGGGAGGAGGCGGCGTCGGGGAACGCCACGGGAGGGGAGCACGGGAGTGGAGCACGGGAGGGGAGCTCCCTGAACCAGCTCCACATCGATCTGTGCTGCCCGGACCAAGTCCTCGTCGATCGAAGCCGCCCGGACGACCACGACGTCGATCTGCGCCGCACGGAGCCGCGACTCGTCGATTCGAGGAGGGGAGGGGCGCCGCGCGTTGTGGGGAGGCCGCCGCCGTGCCGCGCGAGGAGGGGAAGGGCGCCGTGCACAGTGGGGAGGCCGCCGCCGCCGTGCCGCGCGCGGTGGGGCGGGGGATGGAGGCGGCGGCAGCGGCGGCGCCGCCTAGGGTTTCGGACCTCCCCGTCGAAACATTCTCAACTAATTCTCAACTATTGTTGTGTGATGCTTCTAGCCACTGATTTATACCATTACAAATTTGGCTTTGCTGGTAATAAATACGTGCTGAAAATTCTCTTTGATGTTACTCTATTTTTTTTTTATTTCACAACTTGTTGCATGTGCACACCACAGACGTGAGGATGACGACACAACCAAGAAAGTATAGAATATAAGAGCATCTCTAAAACAAAATCCACAATCTATGGCTAAATTTAAATAATTTCCGATGAAAAGGGGATCCAACAACCACTCCATCTGGCTCTTCATCTTTTCTTGCTGGCTATCCGTCATCTTCGCTCGTTATGTTTGACGAGCAGTCGCGGCTCGCTATCACCATCATCCCGCGTCCGCCCGCCCTGTCTCCAGCGCCCTCACCCTTCCCGGACGCCTTTTTTTTTTTTTCTCTTTGCATCCACAACCACAAATTCATAAAATTCATAACACAAATAATGAAATTGGAGAAATTCATTACATAATTACCTTCTATACCTAATAACGCAACCATTTTGCTGGTCAGTACGATCCGTATCGCTAATCTCCGTCGTTGGCGATCCATCGATGTGAGCTGCGGTTCCTGATGTTGATGGAGCAGAGGAAACGGAACTAGCTTGGTTACATATTTGCTAGGACAAAGCATATTTCTTGTTTTTGTTTTCTCCTCATGCATGTTCGCAAGACAAACAGCCGGGGCAATTGGGGAAAAAAGAGAGGAAATTAAATAATGACAAAGTTGTTTGAATATAGAGAGTCAAGATTTAGATAGTGAGTTGGAATCCTCATGGTTTTAGAAGAATTTCTATTTTTACAAAAGGAAGTAAAATCTCTAAATTTAGCTAAAAATATACCTAGGCTGTTGGAGATGCTCTAAGGGCATCAAATAAGAGCATGAAGAAGCTAACGTGATCAAGTTTAAACTATAAGTGGCCTGCAGCAGGACTTATAGATTAGTCCATATCATGTAAAGAAGATAAGTGTAACACTCCAAAATACACGACGCCTTGGGATGCCAAACTTCACAAGAAACGCTTGAACTTTCTGGATATTCGACAGCCACTCCTTTGTATTTACAAGCAACACAGAAGCAAAATAAATGTGGGTAAAGAAAAGAACAGAGACATCATTACAAACATCCTTTTGTTTTTAGCAAAGGTTACAAACATCATAGAAAATATAAAAGAGTAAAGCATCAAGCTTTTTTTTTTTTTGGAAAGAGTAAATCATCAAGCTTAACAACCACTTCACAAAGCAAAATTCGCCTCATGACACTAAGGACCAAACGTCCTTTAATTACTATATCTTAGAGACAACTAAGAGAAAGCAACGTGGGAGACGTGATACTACTCATCCCGCTTGACATGCATCATCAGGTACCTGGAAAGAGTAATGCAAGGGTAAGATTAAACTCTCAACAAGCAAATTTATTTTGACAACCTATTTAAACCACAAGTTGGTTTAGACAACAATCTAAAGAGGGTTCACAACATTGCCAAATTCTACTTCAACACATATAAATAAAATCCTCATATGGTCACAAGTAGCCTTTCACCAAAAATATAATTTAAACAACCTCAAAAGAGTATATAAGATCAACTTCACTTGCACAATAACATGTATATTAATTAACTTAGATGAATGCATTCGAATGTAGTGCACAACCACAAATATCTTCACATCCATATGATGTGCCGCAAGCTCGCAATGTATAATGCAAAACAACAATAAGATATAATCTTACCCACACGATGATGCCGAGAATCATCACTTCTCAACATCCATGCACGCACAACATATCTATCATCATATTCAACATTAATGGATATGAATGCAATGCATGTCCACTTTAATTTGAATCACATCCCTCCTCGAAAATGTATGATCCACATTAGTATGGTTGTAACCATGGGTCCATAGCATAACTTCCGTGCAAATGGACGATGCAAATGCTCACATGGCATGATGCAACAATCAACAATATAAACCATCAATGATGTTTCAATAACTTCCTAAAAGAATATGGATTAACCACATACACTGTGCTCGAACAATAATAACAACATAAATAGACAAAAGGCTTTGATTGATCATGCTCAAGGAAATTATTACAATATTTCACATCATATTTGTAAGTGATATGGTTCTAAATATTAAACTGTATGTGATGAAAATAACAAATCAAAACTGCAGCAAAACCACCTACATTATATTTACTTGCCTCCGTTGAAGATGGAAGTGGCACTAGGCATCGTTCCGAAACACTGTTACCTGTTTTGCAACATAATCCAGTACATGTATTCTTTCAATAATTTAGAAACAACATTTAGTGTGTTCCTACTTCTCAAACTAACAACCAGCGAAAGCGGCACCACATGGCCTCGGGTAAGCAGCAGCAGTGCTGCTTGTTTTTTCTTTCATATCTTTTAAACACGCAACAACAACATGAGAAAATAAATACTCTACAAGCATCTACACTGAATAACCTACAACTTTGGTATTCATCAAATGATTAAATTACGACATCAAATATTTTTTTATTGCGCTTGCAATGTGACAGACTGGTCTGGTCTCAATTACTCCCAGAATGCTGAGTTTAAAAGTACTTATCCATATCCCGAACATAAAAACTATATCGAAAGTTCAAAAGACGTACTTCAAAATACTTCTACCTCTAAAGTCTTGAAAACAATGCACAAAACCAAAACTCATAACTGTGACTGTCATAATATAGCATCAACTGCTATGATGCTTCTGACTTTGAACATCCGTATCACACAAACTACTAAACCCAATCCAGAGTTTATGTACTCCGTTGAAAGAGAAAAGTACTACAAAAACTTAGTTTGCGCCTTGGAGAAATTCGGCTTCTAAGAACCCAGAAAACAACACCCAAAACCGAAACCCGTCACTGAAACTGCAGTCTTACAAAACATGGAAGCAATGTTCAGAACGCCATAAATCCCACAATACTGAACGAAAAATTGCATATAAATATTCTATGGAAAGATCTCAAGATGCTCTGTAACTTTCACAATGATCAGGTTTTAAAATTCAACATCTAAGTGCCTCAAAAAACAGATCGAACTGTGACTGCGAAAATTGACCGAACAGAATGCCTGCAACCTAACCCCGGCGAGATTAGCATTAAACTTTGAACCTATATATAAGGGTAAAACTGGAGGAGGAAGAAGGAAATAGATCAATTCAGTCCTCTAAAGCAAATGAAAACCTTCCCTGCTCTCTCTGTCCCTTCTCTTTTTTCTCCTTGCCCTACAGCCTTCACTCTTCTCTTGCCATGCAGCAGCACAGGATCAGAAGGCGCCAAAATGTGAGGGGGAAACTAAAATAAATTAAGCTGGGACATGGTTGCATTGGAAGTGGTAGAGCTCTTGTAGGTTCTCCAGCAGCGGCAGCAATGAAGGACTTAGAGCAAGGCCAATAATCGGCGTATAGCCGGACATGTCATCTGGTTTGCTGAGGTGGAGGGGAAAGAGAGATCAGAAAGACTCTCCGCTTGGTGCTCGCTGTCACGCTGGTCGCATAGCCCTCCACCAGCCCGCGACAGGGCGAGCTAGTCACTTGTTCACGCAGTTTGTGGGCCTCTGCGGGCAGAGAAGCATGCTGTGCTCTCTGGATAAAGATGGAACTGGGCCTTGCGTTACAGTTGATCAAACAGTGTACAGACTATCTAGAGCCGATTATTGTATGGACCGGGCTCTTGTGTCTGGGCTTGAGCCGAATAATCGGTGCAACCGTTGGCCTTGCTCTTAGAGTGGCAGTGCTTGATAGAAAGCACATGAAGAGATCAATATTGAGGGAGTTAGGGAAAAGGGCTGGTTCGACTGGGCTCGAACTTCATTTCTCTTCCGAATCGGACTCCTAAGTGGGCCTAAATTAAATTATTACCACAATTAGGCCCACAATGAAAACTAAGTTGTTTAAATTATTTTTTGAGCATTAAATTAAGCTAACAACATAGGTGCTCAGAAGTTAAAACTTTAAATGACACGTCAAGAATTAATAGCAGGTCTCCCACTAAAAGAACTTAACCCAATATCTTTGCTTAGAATTCCCCCAAAGTGACTACTATATGCATGAACATAATAACTATGCAGCTACATGAACATGGAGTACAAAGGTTCCGCATATCTAAAGAAATCACAAACCTTTTTCCACTTATAATCATTTATTGAATCAGCTCTTCTCACGATCATACCGCAGACACAGCATACATGGCCCAGATCTTCATGAATCCGTATGTCATGATTGCAGCCCTTTCCCTCCACCCTTTCATTGTCCACTTCTTTCTCATTTTCTGTTTCATCAACTGCGCCCAGCTAGATGGGCAAATATCATCGCATCATGGATCACAAACAAATCAAACTGGATAACCATTGAATTAAAAGGGAACAATGCAAGCTTGCAAAGTTATCATGGTGTGTATTAAACTTTACAAGATGAAGGGATGCATTTTGGACACTTTACCATATTTAACACAACCACATTTTTTAACAATCAGCGCTTCTGTTTAGCGATATTACATTATCTTGGGAAGCCATTCACGTTGTAAGCCTTATCTTATTCTAGGTGTAGCTATTGTTATGGCTGCGCATAAAATGCACCACACTGCTAGCAGGCATAACAGTTCTGGAGATCATTACATGCCTGTCCGTGGATCTAATGCTGAAGGAACTAAGAGCTGAAGCACTTCATCTAACAGACACAACTTTTGTCCATACTTATTAGATTCTCTAGGGATTTCTTGCTATTTTGGTGTGCTCACATGGTTGGTTTGACATATATTGCGAAATGAAGTATCTTTCTTTCACGAAACCAGGTTAAATATTTATCATAACAATGCTTTGTGCGAAGAAGTGTGCGATTTTTAAATAGACTAATACAGCATGTATTCATTTGAACAACCAAGAATCAACTGGAAGAACCAAATACTTCAAATCCCGCTGCCACAGAAATCAAATTTTGTGGCTGTCATTCATACCTTTGTGCTTTCAACAGCCAATGCAAAATCCTTCCAATAATCCTCAAGACCATCACTTTCACTTATTGGTTTCTCCTCTTCCTCAAAAAACATGTTGGTTTTTGATGAAATACCTAGTTTTGTTAAATCAAATAAGAAATCAGCTGCAGCTGAATCTGGGTCAGATTAACCAGCAGCGCATGCAATACAAAATATCATGTAATTGTTTTTTTTAGAAAAAAGCTTTCGATACTTTGACGGGTAGCATTTTGTAAAAGTGGTTGCCAAAATACTTCAGCAATGTTCTATACTCGCTGAACTATTTATTTATCCATTCAAGCATATCAAAGCAGCTGAATGAGCTTTCCGAATATGGTGCAATGTAGAATTATTTGGAAACCTTTCTACTGCAAGATTCCTAAATATACAACCTCTTTTTAGAATAAGCTATGAAAAGAGGCATGCTTCAATTACATAAATACAGAACCAGTATCTAATAAAGAGAATATCATATGAAAGATGAATTTCATTACCAGTGTCAACATACAGTATGTTTTGGCAACAATTTGCATGACAAGGTCTGGAATCTTGGGCACATAATAGGTCAGCACCCCATCTAAGATACAACAACAACATCCTAACCTTTTAGTCCCATGATGGTTGGGGTAGTCTAGAGATGAAACCCACAAGAAGCTATAGCAAAAGAAGTAAAAGAAAGAAAAATAAAAAGAAACAAAAGCAATAGAAATTATCACAGAAATTAAAAGGGCAGACATAAACCAATGGCTTCAGTTACAGTTCTCACATGTGGCGTGCACTATCTAAGGTAAATAAATAACAATGGATGGGCTCAAGGCACGTTAATAGTCCAAACAAGACAAAAGGCCAAAAAATGCTCCTATTGATAAAGATAATAGGAAAGAGATTTAACATTCTTTATTCGTTAAAAAGTTATAAAACAAATACAAGCATTGTTGTTCTATAAAGTTCTAACGCCACAAAGATATAGATATATATTAATTAGAATTGCAACACTTGCATAACTTACATGCATTAGGAATGTATAAAACGTACAGCTGCATTCAAGTATTGGCATTAGAGCTTAACTACATCTTTAAATCTAGCTGCTCATGATGGATATACAGGTAATAAATTGAACCCGCAAGAGCCAGTTACGAATCTTGAACCATTACCAGTCTGCACCCAAAGGACAAAATGGTGCCCAGAATTGAAACGAGGGATTTGTGTTTTGGGGGTTGGGGGGGGGGGGGGGGGGGGGTTGTGTTGGCAACACTGTACAGCAGCAATATTACAACTAAGACATCCACAATGCTGCTCATGTCCACAGGTGCCTGAAGAGACTAAGCTGAAGATACTTGTAAAAGTTGCTTCACAATGCCTAAGATGGTAGGGAAGACAATAAAACTCATCCAATTACTGCGCGCTGACATGATGGGTAAAAAAAAAGTATTCCAAGTGAAATGGATGAATGACAAGCTTTCAGGAGGACCCAAGCAGGACGCTCGCAGAAATGTAACACTGTTGAAACATACACAGGGTAGTCGATCAACACAAACAGCGTGTTCGTTTGGCTGTTTTGCAGCAGCAGCTGCAGTAGCTACAGTGTTTACAGTTATTTCTTCAGCAGCAGCTACAGTGTTTGTAATTATTTTTCTGCAGCCGCAGCTGCAGCTGCAGCGTGCTGAACAGACTAAAAGTTTAAGGCTAAAAGTGAGCAAAAAGGAGAAGAAGCAGCAGCATGTGCCAAAACTTGCTATGCAACAGTCATTGGCTCATTGCCGTCCACCCACCCTACTCAACAAAGGAAAGCTGGAGCCAGCCAAGCCGGCCATCTGCGAGCACTAACATGGTTACCTTAATATGTACATAACTAATACCTTTATTTCCGAGAATTCTACTAGGCAACGATTTAAGTCTCTACAACAGGAGCATATATCACAACCATAGCGATCTCTGCCTCACCATTTCATCAAACACTATGGAGGCACGAGATACTTCAAAGCAGACCAGAGAAACAGCAGCCCCAAACAGGCCGGACAAGCAGTGTTCTTTTGACAGGACATGAGCTCAATACAAATGTTGCTCTCCCGGTCTCTCATGCGTAGTCTGATTTTCGACATTGCGTCATTGTCCCTTTGAGTCATCGACACAAACAACACGTATCCTAGTAAATCCAAAACCCACATAGAGGGTACTGCATCCATCAATTCCAACAAACTCATAAACGAATCAGACTACGGAGGCAAGCCTTGCCACGGTGATCCCCCGAAAAGCACCCCGCATCAGCAGGGCAGGACTCAGGAGCAAACAAAATCGCCCCGGCGGTGATCACCGAGACAAAGCACCACCAAACCAATCCCCAACAACCTGAACACCACGGGAGGCCTAGGAACGACAAACACAACTACGATTCCCCAAATGGCGGCCTCATGTGCGCACGAACGCACAATGGAGGGAATTCGAACCCCCAACAAAACCCTAAATCCTCAACTCCCGAGGATCCCCGCTGACGCCATCCCCGATCAGAGAAAATGCAGCATCAAACAACAACAGCTAGAAAATCTCACCCTTCCACCACGCAAAAAGGGAAAACCAGAACATTTCATTCCCAAACCATCGGAATCTCCTCGCGGGAGAATCCGCCCCCGCGATGTAGCGCGGGCGACGGAGAGGGAGTGAAGGGCGAACAAGGGAAGGGGCGGGCGCTCACCGGAGGACGGCGCGTGCGTGTCCCCGCCGGAGTCGGCCATGGCGGCGCCTGCGTGGCCTTGGGGTTTTTGGGACGGGGATCGGGAGGACAGAGAACAGAGGCCCGTTTGGTATGTCTTTCTTCTGTAGCGGCTCCAATCTGAGCTGCTTCTCCTTGGAAAAAAAAAGAAATGAAAAGGAAGGAGCCTCACCAAAAAGTGAGGTATGGGGTCACGTAGCTTCACCGGCTCTTTTGTCCCACCGCATCCTCCAATATTTTATACATTTATTTATTTCTAACAATAATACATTGCAGAAACAACTATTTTACCAAACATTTCCAGGCTACCGTCACAATTGTTTTCTCAAATAGTTGGAGCCATCACAACCACAACCTTACCGATTAAAGAAGCTCTAAGTGCCCGCAGAGATTTTTCACCGGCTTTGGCTGCTTATGGGATAAGCTCAGAAACTCTCCCAATTAAATAAAGGGGCTTATATACCTATAATAAGCCATAATAGGCCATTCTCGTTTTTTACTAGAATCAATGAGCGAAGAAAATGGCTCATATCGACTCATCCATTCTCTGCACCTTATTTACCTGCCGGTCATTCTTCAATATTATGAATTTGCCATTAGAACCCATCGAACATATATAGTCGTGTCTGTCTTCTCAATGGTTCGATTTCTTCTCTCTCAGTCAAGGGGTGTGTCACGATGAATCCTGTTGCAGGCCGACAAAGGCAGGGGTAATGATGGCGACTAGTAGTTGGGAGGATACCATAGTTTCTCTTAGAAAACTACAACACCCAAACATGCCCATAATTCTAGAAATGCATCACTGAGAATACCATAGTTTCTCTTACTGCAGTATTTTTCAGTGTTGAGTAAAACCATGATGCGTTTGGGAAAATTGTAGTATTTAACTGAAACAAACTTTTAGTCACAGCGAGAGGGCTCAGTTTCTAAAAAAAGAGGTGCTGAGTGGATTTTTAAAAACAGCAAAAATACCACAGTATTGATCATACTTCAGTTTGCAAAACTACATTTTAAATTCTTTCCAAACACATCAAAGTTTTTGATACTATGATATTTTCTGAAAACAAAGTATTGCTAGAAAACCACAAAAATACTTATAGTACTACCCAAACAGGCCATAATCTGTGCAGCAGAACCTTTAAAAGCTAAAAGAGGCAAAGAAGCAGGAAAAAACAAGAAACGCAGACACTTTACAATCAGAAAGAACTCATTTAGGAAGAAACTTGTGCCTTCTTCTCATCTTTAATCTGTACTGGAGAAAACTTCCACCAAACAGTCCATATCTCTTGTTATCCTGCAATCACAGTTCCCCCACTAAACAATCCACCAATCTGACAAACAGGAGAGAAAACTTGGCCCTTAAAACTGCCATGTCACATCTCCATGTATTCGAGTGAAAGTAACTTCGAAATTCCAAATTTGGCGAGTCTCTCGACACTGTGCTACAGTAATTACAAACTCAGCTTCAACTACTAGTACTTAGATACATTCCCATAAAAATTCAGGACGATACTGAAAGATCGATGCTTAGAAACTCTCCTATTCTGATGCAATCTCAATTACCCATCTAACCAGCACATCAATCTCACCAAAAGACCAAACTGTCGAACTGAAACGGTTTCAAGAAGTGACAGGCCGGCGGCTCAGCTAGCCTGACGAGGTCCTTGTAGTGTTTGATGGCCTCCCTTGTGTCATCGAACCCGGCGGCGACGTCCAAGAACGCCATCACCCTCTGCAGCTCCCGGTCGTTGTCATCATCGCCGACGAACGGCGCCACCGGCACGGCGTTCTCCGGCTGCAGGGCGTAGGAGTTGGGGTTGTCGTCGACGATGAGGACGCTGTCCAGCGCCCTGCCCGTGGCGGCGAGGTCCTTGACGAGCCTGCCGCTGCAGCCGTCGACATCGCGACACGCGCCGCGGTAGAGCCTGTGCGCGAAGAGGTCGCCGTCCGGGTCCAGGCCGTCGAGCACGAGGGAGGCGTACTCCGGGAGCCCCGCGGTGAAGGCGACGACCTCGAAGCGCTCGGCGGCGGCGCGGAGGAAGGCGTCGACGCCCGGGCGCTTGGCGACGTAGAACGTGACGGAACGGCCGCCAAAGACACGGCGAAGTCGTACCCCGCGGGCGGTGGCGAGGCCGTGTGGGCGTGGATGAGCGTCTCGTCGAGGTCCAGGAACAGCGTCCGCCTCCCCGGCGGGAGGAGCGCGGCGGCGGACTGCGCGCGGACCGCCGGAGGGGGCGGAGGAGGAGGGGACGAGGAGCGGAGGCGCTGGGGCCCCGCGGCGGCGGCGCGGCGCTTGCGCGGGGAGCCGAGGACGGCGAGGCGGGCGACGAAGAGGAGGCGCCGGCGGAAGGAGTGGAGGGAGCAGTTGAAGGCGGCGGAGGCGGATACGGCGGCGGGCGCGGAGGCGAGGGACTTGAGCGGGCTCCCGCGCCGCTTGGCCGCGGACGCGCCGCGCCACGGGCGACGGGGACGGCTTCGTCGGGGCGACGTCTCCGGCGCCGGGCCTGGGTGGTGACAGCGGCTTCGTGGGCTTCCTCGAGACCATTGCGTGCGCGCTGAGGTGGCTGCTGCTTCTCTCCGCCGCTGGAAGTAGGGGAGGAGGGCCTGCCGAGGCCCGGGAGAGATCGATGAAGGCTCTGTTGTTTGTTTGCTTTTTTTTTTTTTTTCCCTACTAACCCTGTATGCTTTGCTTATCAAGAGCATCTACACGACACATCTATGATGTCTTCCTCTATGGTTGTGAACTTGTGATTGGTAAGCTGCATCACTTACGCCTAGAGGCTCCAGAACCAGGCCGTTCTCAACCTGGCCCCGTGCAAGTTTTTCTGAAGTATACTAGATACAGACTCCGTCAGGCTAGTGATTGGTTGGCTGGGTAGGCCAAAATGCTAACTGGGCTTGGGTAGTCTAGTCTGCATTTGACATGCTTGTGGTTACTCTGCCTCAAGGTTTGAGCATGGGAAGGAGGCGGTTGAGAGAAATCGAGGAGGAAAATCACGGCCTCACGGCAGATTTCAGCTCCGACGTGGCGAGTGAAAAGGTGACAATTCAATCTGAATGTCCAAGGAGAGGGCGGATGGAGAGAGCCTAGGTGACAAGCGACGTCAGGAAGGACTTGAGCATGGACATGGGGTCTTCTGCAGCTAGGTGAAGCCGGGAGCGGTGGGAGCAGGACACGGCAAGGCGGATTTTTCGGCGAAGATGGATTCCGATGTAGGGGCAGGGGGCACTGTTGACTTGCCGTGGAGAGGTTGCAACGTAGGAGGAGGCTGACAAGTGACAATAGCAGCTATTGTGGCATTAGGAGAGGAGCACCGGACTTCGCGAGCGTCGTGTACTCCTTGGAGGCATCGTCTCGGAGGCCTTTGAACATGTCGGGGTGTTTGCATATTCTAACGGTGGTGATCTTCATGTCCGGGTGCTGCACTTCCTCACACAGAAGCTTTAAGTTGCTCATCCAACTCTCTTGTACGTGGCTTCGGAGTGATAGGTTGTGTTGTGTTGGCTATGTGTGCTTCATTTCTTGTCCTTTGTTGTACTCGATGTGTTAACACCACTCAAATTAGCTTGACAGAAGGTGTTTGGTCGCTGTAAGTTCCTCTTCTACTTAATGAAAAGCATGCCTATGCATGTCCTGAAAAAATAAATAGATTTCAAGGATGCATGGCCTCAATGTTCATGTGGTTCAAACAACTTTGTCATCTACTAGTTACGTCTACATTGTTCTCATGTTACGTTACTCATTTATTATCTTAAATAAACACGATGTTGTCAGAAATGGTATAATACTGTAATTTTCTATTTCTGTACACAAGCTATTAAGTTTATATTTGTGCAATTGCATTCATTAAACATCTATAATTAAGTCTATACATGCGTGAGCGCGCGAAATTTCAGAATCAGAATAGTTATCATCGCTGGCATAAAACGATCTAAATTATGATCAGTGGTACTTGGATCACAATTAACATTCTGCGGAAACCTTCACGAGGACATTGGTGTAAAACTCTGACACAACATGACGTGATCCGTATGGCTACACATAACCAAACATGTCACTCCCTCACTTTAAATAGCAACATGCGTAAAGAAAAACGGATGGGCACCATTTGTGGCTTCCATTCATGCCGACCATCATCTCTAAATCAGCGAAAGATAGGAGGGTGACACGCCGTAATGTTAAGCTTCTGTATCACTGTCTATCTAGACAAGTAGGGTCTGAGAGGGGTCGGGAACGTATGCCAAGGTCATTTATTTGGAAGCTTGCCACATTGACACCTACAGCTCGGCTTGACTTAGCAATCTTGATAGTTGAGGCTGCGGTTTAGCTAAGCAACTACACAGGTTCGCGGATTACATCCACGCTGTAGTGCTAAAACGCATTTTTGCGCGGAAATATGGGATATCATCCTTCGGTGCATTGACGACGGCCGTTGCAGTAAGATGGCAACGTCAAGCTACATGCCCATTCCTTGCCCCGTAGTGATTTCTTCATTGGGACGGACGCTAGGCTAGTTTCTTGGAGCCCTCGCGTCGGGACAGATACTGGTTAGTAACAGGCCGACGGACAATGCCAGTCTGGGTGGCTTTCAAGCACAGTACATTCTCTTGTTCTTGCTGAGCTGCGGGGAAGTTTGGTTCGTTCTCACCGGTTCAGATATTGCTAGGTAGCAATGCCTACGAAGTTGTACCAACGTGTACCAAGCTGCGCACCCTCATACGTGAGCTTGGAATGTACTCCCTCCATTTTGAATTATATATAGTTGTTAACTTTCAGACATCGCGTTTGACCGTTTGTCTTATTCAAAAAAATTATGAAAAAATTATTAATTTTATTATAATTTGTTTTATCATTAGATATACTTTAAGCATGACGTAATTGTTTTTATATTTTGACAAAAAAATTGGATAAGATGAATGGTCAAACACAATGTCTGAAAGTCAATAACTGCTTATATTTTGAAACAGATGGAGTAAATATCTAGCATTGATGCAACTTGATGGGTCAAACAACGCGAAGCATATCAAAGCAAAACATTCTGACCGTCACAAAAAAAAAAGGCAAAACATTCTTGGACTGAATCTCCCTAAATCAGAGGACGTAGTAGATAGACTGAATTAACCAATTTTGATAGAGCAGTTAAAATTGGAGAGCGAACGTGATTGAGTTAAAATTCTGGCACAACAGAACGTGATCCCTTATGACTATCAAATGACCAATGCCCCTTTTAAATAGCAAGGAAGCATATACCTCCTAGTAAAAGAAGAGGACGGGAGCAATAGCCTTGCAAATTGCAACACCAGTTCAGGCAACCATCGAAAACATAGAAAAGGGGACACATAGTTATATGTGGAGCAATGTTTGTTCGGACTTGTCACTACGGGAAAGCCACCA
Source organism: Eragrostis curvula (assembly GCA_007726485.1). Classification (NCBI taxonomy): domain Eukaryota; kingdom Viridiplantae; phylum Streptophyta; class Magnoliopsida; order Poales; family Poaceae; genus Eragrostis; species Eragrostis curvula. The sequence goes on from RWGY01000005.1 coordinate 5,543,221, forward strand.
TATGCCGAGTGTAACATAGTTTGCCGAGTGCCTTTTATCGGGCACTCGGCAAACCACCTGTTTGCCGAGTGCCAGAGGCTCGGCGCTCGGCAAACGTCTGACACACGGCACTTCTTTTGTTTGCCGAGTGCCCAGCCGCAGGCACTCGGCAAACATATACTTTGCCGAGTGCCAAAACAGGAGACACTCGGCAAACATTGAACACACGGTACTCAAACAGTTTGCCGAGTGCCTCCGTTAGTGGCACTCGGCAAACTATTTGTTTGCTGAGTGCCTAACGTGGGCCCTCGGCAAAATATTTTTTTTTTCATTTTTTCCCACAGTTTCCATTTTCGTGGTGGATGTATGTATCAATGGTGCTTCATGCGAAAGTTTGGTGATTTTTTCGATCCGTTTGGTATATTTAAGGTGTTTATGACATATAAAGTATATATTGAAGATAATTCAAATTTGAACTTTAGGTGATTCAAATAATAAAATATGTTCACACGAAAGTTTATATTCATATTCTTGAGTCCAATGTAAGGTGTCAACCATGAAATGAACTGAAAATTCAGTCATCTTGTACATAAAATATAAGTGTGACGATATGGGTGAATAGTATTTTAATTTTATAAAATTCAAACAAAGTCCAAAAATTACAAGACTCGCGCTGGTATCATGAAATCATACATGGAGACCATGATAAATCGTAGAAAAAGTTTCGCAAAAGTTGCCATGTACGTTGTTTACAAACAGAAGCATCCTCGAAGAAGATCCATAAACTTATGAAGTGATTGTTTGGATTTCGAACCAAAACGACGGTCATAATTTGGTTTCACCTTAAACCTATTTTTTATAGGTAAAGGATCATATGAAATGTATCATGGCAAAATTTGGCATTTTTTTGAATTTATTTCGAATTTATAAAATTTTTTTTAGTTCCTCCAGAAAATGTTTGCCGAGGGCCCTGGACCTAGCACTCGGCAAACAAGTATTTGCCGAGTGCTTTGGGTTTGCCGAGTGCCCTGGATCTAGCACTCGGCAAACCTTTTGGCCCAGGACTTAGGCGCGGGCCGGTTTCTTTCTTCCTCCTCCCTTATCCTCTTCCACCTCACGCATCTGACGAGCACGCGCCGCCGCCGCCTCCACTGCGCCACCCCCGGCCGCCGCCGCCGCCACCGCGCCTCCCCGCCCGCGCCCCGGCCCGCGCCACGCCGCCGCCTCCACTCCGCCCCGCGCCCCGGCCCGCGCCACGCCGCCGCCTCCCCGCGTCACCCCGCCCGCCTCCCCGCCTCCCCGGCCGCCGGCGCACCTCCCCTCCCCGCCTCCCCGGCGCGCCTCCCCTCCCCGCGTCCCCGGCCCACCTCCCCTCCCCGTCTCCCCGGCCCGCCTCCTCTCCCCGCCTCCCCGGCCTGCTCCCCCGGACCGCCGGCGCAGCTGACCCGACGCCGGCGCCGGGGCCCGACGCCGCCGCCCCGCCCCGAGGGCTCCCCTACCTCCACCAGCCCCCGAGGGCTCCCCCCGGCCCTGCTTCCACCAGCCCCAGGGGCTCCCCGCCGTCGACGTCCAGCAAGGTGAGCCTTTCTCCTTTTTTTTTCTTTTTCTTTTGTCAATAATTTAATATGAACTAGTTAAATTGAATCCCACTTTGTTGTATGCAAATGTATGCAATTGTTAGATTAAAGTGTATGCAAATTTTAATTGCTTTTGTATGCAATTGTTAGATTAATGTGTATGCAAATTTTAATTGCTTTTGTATGCGAAAAATTACGGAAAAATTACGGTGTATGCAAATGTTGAATGCTCCAATTCTTTCATTTGTTTGTATGGAATGAAATGGAACCGACGTGCTTGCGGTGTATGCAAATGTTGAACGGAAAAATATGAAATATGAACATGTTGATGCTTTGTCATCAATTCGATGTGGTATCCGGCCATCGCGCCGTTGATTTGAATTGAATTGTGTTTGCCGGCCATCGCGCCGTTGTTTTCTTGCAGGGCTTGGGAACCTCACCATACAGGGGAGGTGCTGCCGAAATTTTGAATTGACGGCTTTATGTTTCGTTCTTTGCAGGATAAGAGAGGCTTTTCCACCGTCTTCCACTCGTCACTTTGCGGGACAGCAAGGTGAGACATAAAAGCCCCCCCCCCCCCCTTTCCATTTCTGTTTGTAGGTAACGTGTAACCTAGTTAGGCGTCTCCCGTTCGAAATAGATACAGTTGGAGATATGCACCGTCCCCTGCTCCTTCCGTGCACGAGTCGGAGGAGAAGCTGGAGCAGGAGGCCTCGGAGGCCTCAGAGGAGCAGCCGGAGCAGGAGGCCCCGGAGCAGGAGGCCCCGGAGCAGGAGGAGGAGGACGGGGAGGAGGAGGAGGAGAACGGGGAGGAGGAGGAGGACGGGGAGGACGAGGCGGTGTCTGGGGACGTGCCGAAAGTGTGGGAGCGAGGTCCCGCACGACTTCCACAGCGACCGATCCCTGTTGAGAGACGCCCGTTGGTTCGACCCAAAGGGAAGAAGTAAGTAACTTTAACTTTTAAGTCATTTGCTATGTTTCAAATCTCAATAGAAACTAATCATTGTCTTGATCACTTGGGCAGGGGCTGGGAGACGATCGTTCCGGGTGACCACGAACGTATTCCTGCCGGCATCCTCGGCCTTTTGTGCAGGAGACACTTTCCTGGCATGGTGCCACTGCGCGACGGGGGGCAGGAGCCGGCCTTGACGTGGGCCCACTACAAACGCGTCGCTGATGTCCCAGACGAGGATGGGAGAGACTTTCGCACCGTGGCGGACCGGGTAGTTGGAGAGCTGTGGGTAAGTCTTGTTTACATTGAATTGGTCAATACATCTCGTTCATTGGATATTCTTCAAATAATGAAAGTATACATCGCGTCAATGTGCAGGATTTTTTCAGGGTCGAGCCGGAATGAAGGGACCGTGCGGTGCGTCGGGTGTACGATGCATGTCCTAAACTCATTACGGACATGCATTACGAGGCGCGCGTCCAGGCTACAACGCGCTGGATGGCTTGGTCGGTGCAACAATTGTCTTGTGTTGACCTGCTGTACACCTACTACTCCAATTTCAGAGGGAAGGAGAGAAAGGGTATCAAATCAGAAGCAAATGGCAGACCTGCACTTGATTAGACAGGTGACACATGCATTGGAATGAACACGTAGCAATAATGCTCCACTTTTGTAGTATGCAATAATGCTCCTTGTGAACACGTAGCTAATTTCCAGTTTATGGAACCTGTAAGCGAAATGAACCCCGAACCTCCAATTTATCCCCATCAATGTGCTTGCTCAATTTTTTAAAAAAAAACTCCATCAACTCCTCACCACCTTATTTTGGATACTGTCATGGGCCAATCGAAAATCAACCGGCAACCAAAAGTGGCTAGGTCAAGTTGGGTTTGAATTAGTATTGAATCTAACAAGTTGTTTTCAATTATGAAATTAAAGATAAAATTGAGATTAGATCTATTTGGAATTTTCTTAGAGATCAAGTAGAGTCCACACTTTAATTAAAAATATAAAGAGTCTGTACTAGATTTAATCAAGAAAACGAGTTTATCTCCCCAGCTCACTTTGCCCTAGTCTCTCTCTCTCGATCTCTCTCTCTCTCTCTCTCTCTGCTGGCCGCCGCCCCCTCACCTTGCCTTGGCCACCCACCCCTCCTCCTTTCCCTAGCACGATGCGGCGCGCCATGCCACCTCGCCAAGGAAAGTGAGGCCACAATAGATAACCACTTATGTCGGTTTGTTTCCTTTATTCTTTGTCCACATGTTTCTAAGAGCTCATGAGTCATGAAATCACACATTTGGCATTCAGATAAGTTTTACCATGCAGAATATTATAAATATATACTTTTGGTATTTATAAACCGACGATTCATATTAGTTCCCTTCTCACCATTGGTACCACCAGTATTCTCAAGTAGTATCAGTTATACGATGGTATTTAAGGAAAAACGAACTAATTGCTGCCGCGAAATCGGTAGCGGCATAGGGGAAAATCTGTGCGGCGTGGGGTGACAAGGTCGTGGGTGGCGGGAGGGTGAGTTGGTAGTGATGAGGTGGCAGTATAGAAATTTCAATGGTGGCGGCATGATGGGAAGTGGGCTGAATGACTCAAATGGGTTTATATCTGTGAGACACTGATATGTGTGTTTCCATCAAAATTATATCTGATATATCTGTGGGATCATGTACCATGCATGATTTTGTCTCAGCCAATGAGGTTGAATGAATAAAACATTTTTTTGGATGAAATTTTGCTTGATCTAAAAAGATGGAATAAGAAAATTCTAGCCGAAACAGATTTCAAGGTGCATAGTAGTCATATCTCATATGCACTAGCTAGCTATAGGTGATTGAGACTTGAGGTAGCAGGAGCGTCTAGAAATGATGCATGCTAGAAAGTTGCTCGCTTGTTGCGGAAGGACAATAGAGCTGGTAAAACTTTAGTGCATCGATAGTGTAAACATAGTATGGATGTACATATCAGTATGTAGTTGGATGATCGACTGAAAAGACATGGGACATTTGACACTCATCAAATGTCCTCTTGTGGCGCATGACAATATCCAGGCGGGTGGACGAGCTGCGCCTCTGCCAGGGCGCCAAGCACCCATAGTGCAGTTAACTTGGATGAGTGTGCAGCTGCGGAGGTTTTGCTGTCTACTAAGAGTCCAAGACTGTAGACGCTAGCTGAACCGCATGTATCCTGGGCTGTTGTGTTGCAGCTCCATGGTAGTTCACGATGTCTTCCATTCCTGCACACAATGTTTCTACTTTGTCTAGGTATCGATGTAACAAGTCGGAACAAACATTGCTCCACATATAACTATGTGTCCCCTTTTCTCTGTTTTCGATGGTTGCCTGAACTGGTGTTGCAATTTGCAAGGCTATTGCTCCCGTCCTCTTCTTTTACTAGGAGGTATATGCTTCCTTGCTATTTAAAAGGGGCATTGGTCATTTGATAGTCATAAGGGATCACGTTCTGTTGTGCCAGAATTTTAACTCAATCACGTTCGCTCTCCAATTTTAACTGCTCTATCAAAATTGGTTAATTCACTCTATCTACTACGTCCTCTGATTTAGGGAGATTCAGTCCAAGAATGTTTTGCCTTTTTTTTTTGTGACGGTCAGAATGTTTTGCTTTGATATGCTTCGCGTTGTTTGACCCATCAAGTTGCATCAATGCTAGATATTTACTCCATCTGTTTCAAAATATAAGCAGTTATTGACTTTCAGACATTGTGTTTGACCGTTCGTCTTATCCAATTTTTTTGTCAAAATATAAAAACAATTACGTCATGCTTAAAGTATATCTAATGATAAAACAAATTATAACAAAATTAATAATATTTTCATAATTTTTTTGAATAAGACAAGCGATCAAACGCGATGTCTGAAAGTTAACAACTATATATAATTCGAAATGGAGGGAGTACATTCCAAGCTCACGTATGAGGGTGCGCAGCTTGGTACACGTTGGTACAACTTCGTAGGCATTGCTACCTAGCAATATCTGAACCGGTGAGAACGAACCAAACTTCCCCGCAGCTCAGCAAGAACAAGAGAATGTACTGTGCTTGAAAGCCACCCAGACTGGCATTGTCCGTCGACCTGTTACTAACCAGTATCTGTCCCGACGCGAGGGCTCCAAGAAACTAGCCTAGCGTCCGTCCCGATGAAGAAATCACTACGGGGCAAGGAATGGGCATGTAGCTTGACGTTGCCATCTTACTGCAACGGCCGTCGTCAATGCACCGAAGGATGATATCCCATATTTCCGCGCAAAAATGCGTTTTAGCACTACAGCGTGGATGTAATCCGCGAACCTGTGTAGTTGCTTAGCTAAACCGCAGCCTCAACTATCAAGATTATTAAGTCAAGCCGAGCTGTAGGTGTCAATGTGGCAAGCTTCCAAATAAATGACCTTGGCATACGTTCCCGACCCCTCTCAGACCCTACATGTCTAGATAGACAGTGATACAGAAGCTTAACATTACGGCGTGTCACCCTCCTATCTTTCGCTGATTTAGAGATGATGGTCGGCATGAATGGAAGCCACAAATGGTGCCCATCCGTTTTTCTTTACGCATGTTGCTATTTAAAGTGAGGGAGTGACATGTTTGGTTATGTGTAGCCATACGGATCACGTTATGTTGTGTCAGAGTTTTACACCAATGTCCTCGTGAAGGTTTCCGCAGAATGTTAATTGTGATCCAAGTACCACTGATCATAATTTAGATCGTTTTATGCCAGCGATGATAACTATTCTGATTCTGAAATTTCACGCGCTCACGCATGTATAGACTTAATTATAGATGTTTAATGAATGCAATTGCACAAATATAAACTTAATAGCTTGTGTACAGAAATAGAAAATTACAGTATTATACCATTTCTGACAACATCGTGTTTATTTAAGATAATAAATGAGTAACGTAACATGAGAACAATGTAGACGTAACTAGTAGATGACAAAGTTGTTTGAACCACATGAACATTGAGGCCATGCATCCTTGAAATCTATTTATTTTTTCAGGACATGCATAGGCATGCTTTTCATTAAGTAGAAGAGGAACTTACAGCGACCAAACACCTTCTGTCAAGCTAATTTGAGTGGTGTTAACACATCGAGTACAACAAAGGACAAGAAATGAAGCACACATAGCCAACACAACACAACCTATCACTCCGAAGCCACGTACAAGAGAGTTGGATGAGCAACTTAAAGCTTCTGTGTGAGGAAGTGCAGCACCCGGACATGAAGATCACCACCGTTAGAATATGCAAACACCCCGACATGTTCAAAGGCCTCCGAGACGATGCCTCCAAGGAGTACACGACGCTCGCGAAGTCCGGTGCTCCTCTCCTAATGCCACAATAGCTGCTATTGTCACTTGTCAGCCTCCTCCTACGTTGCAACCTCTCCACGGCAAGTCAACAGTGCTCCCTGCCCCTACATCGGAATCCATCTTCGCCGAAAAATCCGCCTTGCCGTGTCCTGCTCCCACCGCTCCCGGCTTCACCTAGCTGCAGAAGACCCCTCAGTGGCCTCACCATGTCCATGCTCAAGTCCTTCCTGACGTCACTTGTCACCTAGGCTCTCTCCATCCGCCCTCTCCTTGGACATTCAGATTGAATTGTCACCTTTTCACTCGCCACGTCGGAGCTGAAATCTGCCGTGAGGCCGTGATTTTCCTCCTCGATTTCTCTCAACCGCCTCCTTCCCATGCTCAAACCTTAAGGCAGAGTGACCACAAGCATGTCAAATGCAGACTAGACTACCCAAGCCCAGTGTTGGGAAGATAGCTGCGATCCAAGTCAAGGGACGAACCGCAACCAGAAGCAAGACACACGCGAAGGGGGATGGCCATCAGCGAAGGCAGAATGGAGGAAGCCGGCAACCAGCGAAGGCGGAACAGAAAAAGCAGACGGCACAGGAGCTCGAAGTTACCAAGCTAAGAGCCATGTTAAGGTAGCCGATGGCATGCGTGTAAATATAATCATCTCACCCCCTATAAATATGGAGGGAGATGATCCTGCAATGACATCTGGTTTTGGGGGCCTCGAGCCAAGGACGGAATCATTTGCACCGCATTCGATCTTCTCAACACTCTAAACACCTTCGCCCGGCGTCGCGGGCAAAGAAGGGCTTCGCACGTCTGATAACAGGGAACCTGAATGAGAACGTCTTCGTCCGGCGTTGCGGACAAGGAAGGAGGGCTTCGCATCATCCGACAGACGATGATATTCAACCGGGAGGGCTTCGCAGGGTAATCCAAAGGCATTCGAACCCATCGAAGGCTTCGGGCGAGCAAGATTTCATCAACACTCCGTTGGAGGGCTTCGACACGTCACCCATAGACCTTCGATCCCCCAACACCCAGTTAGCATTTTGGCCTACCCAGCCAACCAATCACTAGCCTGACGGAGTCTGTATCTAGTATACTTCAGAAAAACTTGCACGGGGCCATGTTGAGAACGGCCTGGTTCTGGAGCCTCTAGGCGTAAGTGATGCAGCTTACCAATCACAAGTTCACAACCATAGAGGAAGACGTCATAGATGTGTCGTGTAGATGCTCTTGATAAGCAAAGCATACAGGGTTATAGGAAAAAAACCAAAAAAAAAAAAAGCAAACAAACAACAGAGCCTTCATCGATCTCTCCCGGGCCTCCGCAGGCCCTCCTCCCCTACTTCCAGCGGCGGAGAGAAGCAGCAGCCACCTCAGCGCGCACGCAATGGTCTCGAGGAAGCCCACGAAGCTGCTGTCACCACCCAGGCCCGGCGCCGGAGACGTCGCCCCGACGAAGCCGTCCCCGTCGCCCGTGGCGCGGCGCCACCCGCCCCTGCGCCGCCGGTCCGCGGCCAAGCGGCGCGGGAGCAGGTCATTAAACAATTCCAAGCAATAGACGCGCAATGTCGATCTCTAGATTAACCTAAATTACCGGATAACTAGCAGCCACATCGATTCTAATTACGGACAAGTCGACACAACAGAAGTCGATGCGCTTACCTGACGAAATCCAAGTCGATGACCGGAGCCCCGATGAGCACCGATGTCGACGAAAATCCCATCGAGAAAGGATGGCGATGCGCCGAAAAGTGATTGTATTGATTGATTAGTATTCTTACAGTACTCGTGGGGTCATATTGATACCCCTGACACACTCCAAATCTCATACGACTCGGTTAAGATCCCTTTCTAAACTAAAAGTAGAAAAAGAACTAAAAAAGGACTCGGACCCACACGTGCGTGCACACGTTTCCTTCTCTTCCACGATCCCCTGGTGAGCCACCACTTCTTCCACGCACCAGATACACCTTCTTGACGCTGACAGTGGGCCCCAGGCCAAAATCCAGTGTCAACACATGCGCCATAAGCCGGGGTATGATATCTTCATGCACCGGATTGCTTCCTCATTTCTCGCGCCTCCTTGATTCTCGCGCCACTTTCTATGCCCCTGCAACTTCCCCTCGATTCTTGCGCCGTCTTCAACGCACTGCATATATGTCTTGTCTTGTAAATAGGGGCACCCACCCCTCCATTCTTCTTCCTCTCGCCGGCGCAACTTCCCCTCATTGCTCATTCTCTCTCCTCTTCCCACAACAACTCCGGCGACCTCCTCCGCGGCGGCTTCATGGACCCGAACGCCCCTGCTGCTGCGGCGCAACTCACGGCCACTGCTCTCGCCGTCCCCGAGGTATAGCTCTTCTCTTCCTTGTACATTTCAACCATTAACTCCTCTAGATCTAGGATAGCTTACACCGTATCCTGTCCTTCGAGTAGACCTGGGTAGGCAAAATGCTTGTCGATCTGGACGTGACAACTCACATCAGTCACTTCACTCTCAAAGTCAAGCCCAGCAAGCAACTCACCGTCAGAGAAATCGGTGGATGGGGGAAATACATCACCACTTTCCAAAGCACCGGAGCAGTATGTGACAAGGAACACACAGCCTTCCTGATGATGTGGCTTGAACACTTCCTCTTCTGCGGAGCCCAACTCAACCCTGTGGCCAATCACCAGAACTTAGCAGAGAGGCTAGCTGAAGGCACCCAAATGCCCATCGGCAAGTATTTGCTTGGTGCAGTGTACTCCTCGCTTCATCAGGCTGCCGAAAAGCTTTGGCACGGCTCTACCGTCGGCAACATCGGTGGACCATGGTGGTGTCTCCAGATCTGGCTTTCTTTGCACACTTACAAAGCCTCGCAGCTTCCAGATCTGCACAACTTGAGTTTCCCCACTCCCAATAGGAAAGGACGCTGATGCACTATACTAGGGGAAGCTTTGGTGTCGATGGACGGCATGAAAATGAATGCCGAGGATTTGGCCTCGTTCTTCAAGGCCTTCTACAAGGGTATCAGCCATGAACACCTTGAATGGTTCCCATATGGCAATCCGTCGATCATGGATAACTTTGAAAACCCTTCTACCTTCCGAGCTGATAAGCCTTATGACACAACAATATCGGCAACCATCTTCGTAACATGCATCAAGCCCTATATATTGCCGATAGGGTTAAATGGAACAGGCCGAACACCGCCATCATATGAGTTCTACAACCCTTCATTCACGGCCAGGCAGCTGGGTCTTGGTCAAATTCCCCCAATCCTCTTCTATGCCGACAAGGCCAAGGCTCGGGCAATTATCTCATCGAGCTTGGAGTATAACTGGCTGTCTGGACTAACCGATGGCATAAGTATTGGGTACACTGAAAATTTAGTGCTATCTCCCTCACGCTCGAAATTCTTCAAGAGATGGTGGGCAGAATGGTCCAGGCACCTTCGGTCTTCAAACACTGCATCACATATATCGGCCTTGGTGCTTGCTGAGCCAATAGGAGAGGTAAACCCTTGCTCTTATATTCCTTTCATCGACAACCATTACCTCATGTAAATATACTAACCAAATTTGCTATATTGCTTGCAGTCCGACGCCGAAGAAGCCCCCACAATCAGCAACAGCAACATCGGCATCGAATATGTACCTCCGAACCCAGAACCTGTTCTCGGTTCCGATGCCCCAACTCCAGCTGAAGTACTCAAAGCTTGAACTTCAGGAACCAAGCGAAAAGGCCCTCGCACCAAAACCGCCGCCAAACGTTACAAAGCCCTGCTGAAGCAACCCAGTACTTCACCAATTCCTTCCAACAGCCTGGTAAACAACTCTCTGCCCACTTTTCTAATCATCTTGATCGCCATCGGCATCTCATCTCTATATAATCTTCCAGGATGGCTCTGAGGAGGACGCCGATGTCGCTGAAGTTGTCGAAACTCAGGCCAACACGCAAGAGGATACAACTAATCCTCAAGTAGTCGCTGTCGACACCCCGTCACCGACTCAGCATGCCCCGGAGGATACTGTTGTTGACACTCAACAAGCGCCAAACCAAGCGTCAGAAGTCGGCACTAGTGATCAAACATCTACCCAAGCTGCTTCAGAAGATATCGGCACCGGCGACCAACAAGCGCCTACTCAAGTCGATCCCAAGGTCATCCACACCGACACCGATCAAACTCCATCTAACCTCATCTCGGGGGAAACCAACGCCGACACCTTGCCTCAGGTCTTTCCTTAGTGCATTTCATCTGACGCTTAATTTCACTACTACCTCATATTCATCAGGTTCATGAGCAAGAAAGGCAAGAATCGGCAAACATCCAGTTTGAGAGGCGAGAAGAAGAAGTGATAGCCAACCCTACTGTCGACGATAGAGGTGAAGAAGAATCGGCAAACCTCGCCAATGACCCGATCTCTGCACCAAACACTCTTGTCGTCGCCACTGAAGACCCTGGAGCATCTTCTTCTCAAGTTGCAACTTCTTCTGCTCCCACTGATGCCGATCTAACTCAGGTAACAAAACACTGCTAATTACCTTCTCTGATTTTGCCTGATCATCACCTAATCACTCTCTTTTATATTTACAGGCACGTATGGTGGAGCCTATTCTAGCCATGCATCACCGCCAACCTCTGCCAATCGACATCCGCAGAGAACTGATTGAACTGGAGACCCGGATCGAGCATGCACGTATCGACAACCTCACCAACAATGCAAGCTCTGTCCGTGTAAGGTTTGAACCTATTCGGCATCAGCTTCCAAAAGATTTGAGAGCCGCTCTTCAACCAGTGGCGTACTTGGAATTCCGGCGAGAAGACTTTGAACAAGCTCGAGACAACATCAACCGCCGGTCCAAGTAGCGCCAACTCATTGCCGACGCCGAAAATGCCATCAAAATCTCAGAGGAAGAGATGGCGAAATTTGAATCGCTGAAAATCGGCTAGACAGAAGAGGAAACCCGCCTGAATCAGCTGAAGAAAGATGCCGAAGACCTGAGAGCAGCCCTGCAAGCCAAGGAACAGGAGATATCGACATCGGAGAAGCGCCTTGCCATAATCCACATCGACATGCAGCGGAAACAAAGCATTACAGAAGCCGCCATCGAAGCTTCTCAGCGCGCATGGGATGCTGCACCTGCAGAGGTTGAATCTGACTATGCCGATAGCTACATTCTTTCTGAAATCGATCAGCTTCGTGAGCATGCTCTCACTGTAATCTGTGATTACTTGTATCCCCATCAAATCTAACGCTTTATTTGTACCTTGTCTTGAACTTTAGAATTCTGTAATATAAAATTCCTTTCGTACTCATCACAAGCCCAATAGCAACGCAAACTGTGTTCCTGTGCCTCTCGGGTTCCGCAATATGCTGTCTTCATCTAACTTGTCTTCACACTGCTTCTAGACTATCCCTTTAACATGAGTACTGCAGCTAACATGACACATCGACCCTCGTCTCGATGCGGTATACAGTCTCCTCGGTCCAGCAAACGTCAGTCACCGTTTCAGAACTTCACTATTTTCCGATCTTATCTCTTCATCCCTTGGGCTATAAATAGTAGAGCAAGCCTCACACTTCCTTCACAACAACAACCACCATGGCGAGTAGAAAAAATCCTTCCTCTTCCAACAAGAAAGAGAAAAACAAAAAAGACAATCCATCTTCTTCTTCCACTCTCAATCCACCAATCACTCCTTCCCCAAGCTCCAATCCACCACAACCAGAGATCCCTATCATAGACGCTATCCCTCTTGCGATGCTTCCCCCTGGGTTTGAGCCTCTGGCACCAGGCTTGCCCGAAATCATTGCTATCTCCTCTGGCGATGAAGATGAAGAAACTGACATTCCACGTCAGACAAGGTTTCTTCCCGGTGGCCGCGTTCCTCCTCAACGTGGTTGCCTGAAGAAACACCCCGGGAAACATTCTCGTGATCTTTAGGTGCCCTTATTCGGATCATTGCATCCTTCGGAAGGTACACTCCACCAGTTGCATAAGATTTGCACGGCTTCAACTTCCTCCTTGCAACTGTGTGGGAAATTGCAGTGTGTTTCCTGGGCATGTGATGAAGTACCTTGTTTGTCTTTACCTTTTCTAGAAGCCATGTCTCCAGCCGTTGCATCGGCTTGTATGTCACAATTTATCAGTTCATGTAACTTTCACATTTGAATGTCGATCCACACGTGTGCAGCATCTTGTCTTCTTTAAATTTTGCCTAAGGGCGACACCATCGGCATCGGCCATCTCAAAGGCGACGCTCTCAACGTCGGCTCTGGCGAATGTTTATCCGAGCACTTCACGATCCAACCCAAATACTAGGATAATATTTCTTTAAATACTTCCCATTAAGCGCTCGGCCAAACTCTTCGCCATCTAATTCCTTCCCAATTAGGTGACCACTTGCCGAAATGATTATCTCGTGGTCCAATCGGCAACCTTAGCTTCCAAACTAAATCACCTTCCTCGAATTGCTTGATCACCACCTTTTTGTTATAATGCCGAGCCACCCGTGCTTTATTGTCTTGAATTTTCTTTAATGCAATTAACCTCTGCTGACAAACATCTTCTAGCTCGTCCATCATCAAGTCATGATACTGTTCCGCAGTTAATTGATTCTGCAAATCAACCCTCCTAGATCCTGCACTGACTTCACAAGGCAAAACAACATCGTGCCCATATACCAACTGATACGGCGACACTTGTACCGATCCGCGACGAGACATTCGATAAGCCCATAATGAATCGGCTAACGAAGTGTGCCACTTCCTTGGTTGCTCTTGAATCTTAGCGTTTAACCAATTTGATCAGAGTCTTGTTTGAAGCTTCAGCCTGACCATTCGCTTGGGCATAATAAGGAGATGAATTCAACAACTTGATGCCCATCTCATCAGCAAACTCCTGAAACTCCTCTGAAATAAAGATAGACCCTTGATCGGTGGTGATGGTCTGAGGAATACCAAATCGGTAAATGATATGTTCTTTGACAAATGCAATTACATCCCTTGAAGCCACGATCCTGTATGGTACTGCCTCAACCCACTTTGTAAAATAATCCGTAGCTGCCAGGATATACTTGTGCCCCTTACTTGACGCAGGGTTAATTTCGCCAATCATGTCGATTCCCCATCCTCTAAACGGCCACGGCCTGATTATTGGGTTCATAGCTGACGCCGGAGCTCTCTGAATCGATCCATATTTCTGGCAATCTTGGCATCCCTTGTAGTACTCAATGCAATCCTCAAGCATTGTTGGCCAAAAATACCCACTGCGTCTGGTTAACCACTTCATCTTGTACGCCGATTGATGAGTTCCGCAGATCCCATCATGCAGCTCCATCAGCATCCGTTTAGCTTCATCGGCATTCAAGCACTTGAGAAGAATCGCCTCCAAAGTCTTGTAATATATCAATAAGTACATCCTTCAAATAGTTCACGATTTCCATCTTCCAGTCCTGCAAATCGACATCGGCTTCACGATCGACAGAATTCACCATGAGCCCATACCCAGATGCATGTTGAGCCAAGTCATTAGCTTCAGAATTCATCTGTCGAGGAACATGACTAACTGTGATATGCTTGAAACCCTTCATCAAATCTTGGCACCTGTGGTAATAATCCCGCAGCACCTCATCTTTGCATTCATATTCGCCACTCAATTACCCCACGATTAGTAATGAATCTCTGATGACTTCAACAAAGTCAGCATTGGCTTCTCTCAACAATTATAGCCCCTTTAACACAGCTTCATATTCAACTTGATTATTAGTATGAGCTTCAACTGGAAAGGAAAACTCGAACCTGGCCTCTCTAGGGGTGATGATCACAATGCCGATGCCACATCCGTGCTTGCAAATTGACCCATCAAACAGCAACCGCCATGGAACTGGTTCCACCATCTTTTCATCATGCCCCCCATGCTGAACTACCAAATCGGCAAACACCTGGGCTTTGACAGCTTTAGCAGATTCATACTTCAGATCAAACTCTGCAATGGCTAACATCCACTTCCCAAGCTTGCCTTTCATTACTTGAGCAGACAAGATGTATCTGACAACATTGGCTTGACAAACAATTGTGCATTCTTTGGATAATAAATAATGCCTTAATTTAGTGCAAGAGAAATAAAGACATAAGCATAACCTTTCAATCTCGGAGTATCTGGTCTCGGCATCCACCAATCGACGACTAAGATAAAAGATAATCCTTTCTTTGCCATCCTGCTCCTGCGTCAACGCCGAACCAATACACTTGTCATCCGCAGACAAATAGAGCTTGAAAGGAATACCCGGCTTGGGTGGCATTAACACTGGTGGTGAGACCAAATACGCCTTGATGTCATCAAGTGCCTTCTGATGGTGAGCCTCCCATCGAAATTCCTGATCTGCCTTCAATTTCAGTAATGGAGTAAATGCATTGATCTTCCCAGAAAGATTAGAAATAAACCTTCTCACAACATTAATCTTGCCGATCAAAGACTGTAGCTCTTTCTTGCAGATTGGAGGCTTGATCTTTTTAATCGATTCTGCACTTTTAGGACCAATCTCAATCCCTTTCTCATGAACGATGAAACCCAGAAACTGGCCTGCCGACACGCCAAATGCACACTTATGTGGATTCATCTTCAGGCCAAACTTTCTAGTTCTCTCTAGCACTTCCCGCAAATCGGCAAGATGATCTTCATCTGTCTTGGACTTTACCATTACATCGTCAATGTAAATCTCTACCAATCGGCCAATCAGATCATGATAAATAAAATTCATGGCCCTTTGATATGTAGCCCCAGCATTCTTCAAACCGAAAGTCATGACAACCCACTCGAACAATCCTAGGGCACCTGGATATCTGAAAGCAGTCTTCGCAATGTCTTATTCAGCCATAAAGATCTTGTTGTACCCCGCATTCCCATCCATGAAACTCAAAACTTTATGCCCGACAGCTGCGTCGATCAGTACATCAGCCATCGGCATTGGATATTCATCTTTAGGGGTAACTTTATTTAAATCTCTAAAATCAATGCAAACTCTCATCTTCCCATTCTTCTTGGTCACCGGGACAATGCTGGAAACCCACTCTGCATACCGACACGGATGAATAAACTTGGCATCATACAACCTTGTAATCTCTTCCTTGACATGATCATAGATCTTCGGGTCAATCCTTCGATTGGGCTGTTTAAACGGTCGATACCCAGGTTTAATAGGCAATCGGTGTTCAACAATGTCCCGACTCAGACCATGCATCTCGCTAGAATCCCAAGCAAAACAATCTTTGTATTCTTTCAATAATGATATCAACTTTTCTCTAAACTCTTTACAAATCTTTTTACTAATAAACATCGGCCGAGGCTTATCACCATCTCCAATGTCAACTTCCTCTAACTCATCGGCCGATATGAAACCATGTCCAAGCTTCCCTTCGTCCTTCTCGTCAATGGGCTGATTGTCAACTGATTCTTCCTTCTGCGCTTGAATCGACCGATCGACGTCCGGGTTCTCCAGTGCTAGAGCAACCGTGGGGTTGCCGATCCCTCCGTGATGCATACGCCCTCATCGGTGATGTCCAGAGATTCTCCTTCCCAGTAAGTTCCTGAGATGCACGGCAACTCTTCTACCATCGTAGGGAAATTAATCTGCAGTTGCTACGCTTACCGATCGATCAGCCTGAATGGTCTCCACCTTGTCGCCGATCCACTGGATAAGGAGTTGATGCATTGTAGAAGGAATGCAACAGTTGGCATGAATCCAATCCCTACTGTCATACCCCATTTCTGGAATCTGTTGTGCATCCTGTATCAGTCCCTGGATCAGTAGCTGATACGCACAAGAACACAGATATGATAATCAAAAGCATACTTCGAATAGGTAAATAAGCATAATACCTGATATAGGACCCTTAGTGGCGGTACGATAAGGAAATATCCAAGTCCAACCAACCAGCTAACGGTGAAGCAGACAGCGGAAACCTTGGCCCAAAGCAACAAGCACACTTGAGATGCAGAACCGAAAACCCAACGTCGTCGTCTTCTACGAAGTCTTCTCCTACTAAACCAACAATCGCAAACGCGTGAGTACGTAAGGTACTCAGCAAGCCCTACACTACACAAGGGTATATATATATACATGCATACTTGGTCTTAGCAAGGAGGAGGCTATATGGTTTATTTGCAGCAAAGCAAGCTTTATGCAGGGTTCACTAAAGCAAGACAAGGATTCATAGATAAAACAGGGAATTGATTGCCAATATTTTAGTTGGTTGGCCCTGGGGGAGTATGGGCATTCCCGCCAGTTCCCAAGTTTTAGTTGGGCCTTCTGACCTCAAGGATCATACCGACCCGGCACACTTGCCATCACTTCCAAAACACGGGCTGACTACAACCCACTCACACGTCAAGGAAGGGGAGAGGTGGCTAATCCATACGTGCGCAACAATAATGTGTCATATGCCGTGACAACGTCCATCCGGATGAATTTTACACTCTGCAGAGGTTGTACATCTTTTCCCACGGGCTATGCACTCTTGTACGGAGAGTAACATAACGCCTAGTCCATATCCTTCGAGTAGTCTCACAATTCCACCACGAAATCACACCCAGGGGCTTGTGACATGAAAGGTCACACACTGGCACTGTACGCCTGTAAAAGGGTACGTCATGCTCCTGTAACAAATAGCAGGATCCTGTAACATATACCAGGACGGGCGGCACTCCCGTAACCTATAGCGGGTTACGCGAGCCGGAGCATAGGTACGTTTCCTATGTCCTTTCCTGAGCTTTCGTTGCCTCGACTGGCCTCCAGATGGCATTTGCAAGAGTACCAGGAAGATAGGGTAGGTCCTTCCCATAGGGGTTCCGTGGTTGTACGAGAATCATTATGTTAACGGGCGTCAGAACCAGTCCTTATATGGCCGGGCAAGCACCATATCCCACACTAGGGGCCTATAACATCAACATCAATCCACTAGTGGCCTTGCCCGCATTCCAACCCATCCCATCATCACCGCCACCATCAACATCATCACCTAACACAGTTGTGCTACTCCTAAACCCATTATATATCACACACACCACCAAACTCATTTAACACAGCTATAAAACATATATGTGGGTAAGATGTAGCAATGTAGAAACATTGCAGGGGTCCTAAGCATTCTAATAGCAAGGTAAAAGTGCCATCATAGAAATGATGGAACTATCCTAGGGTTATCAAGGTGACAGGTAAACAAAGGGGTGAACAAGGATTCAGATATTAACGCCTAAGCAACAGACATCAATATCAATAAGCAAGTAGGTCCATAGCTACACAAGCAGTAAAATAACAAGTGATGCATAATACTAGAGTAGGCTCTATAGGTGCATTGCGAAAACAGTAGGTTCAATCATGATCAAGGAGATGTAGAGCTTGCCTTCACTAATTAGTCTTCTTCTTCACGTCCTCGTAATCCGGGTCCTCAGATCCTTCCTAGAAGCTCGTATCTTGACTCCTATGTCGGGGTCGATGTCTTCAAGTCCTTCCTCGAAGCTTGTCCTTGAAGCTTGTATCTTCTGGATCTTCCTTTAGTTCTTCCTCGAATCTCGCGTAAGCTAGCGTATAAAAGGATACCGTATAAACAAACTACCGCAAAAATAAAGATCGAGAAGAACCAGATAAGATCCAATTAACTCTAATAAGAACCAATAGAACACCGATAAAAGTCAAAGACACAAATCATGCATGATGCATTAGGTTTTACTTTAGGAGGATCTTATTATCTTAAGAGAGGCTATTAGGGGTGATGCATCGAGCACTAGGGCTTTTGATGTAAATGAGAGATGCTAAACCATGATAAATGCATGCGGGCATGTAGGTGGAAAGGGCGCGTGTATGTGCTTTTTCGTACACTTGCAACACTAAGTCTTCATATAGGTCATAACCTATATAAAGGCTCATGCAACAAGCGTACCAGTGCAAAGTGTGTCACTTTAATTACCTATTTATGTTAGGGTATTAACTAATGGTGATTAGCTATTAATTACCTACTAAATTAATTAATTACTAAGATTATTCCACTAATTATTGGTCATGAGCTAAGGGCATGACGATGGTACGTGTACGTGATTATGCATGGCATGAATGCATGGTTGCGAATAAAAGACAAGGATCAATCGATAAGACTAACTAGCAATTGAAATAACAATGAACAATAAATCCAATAAGCTCCAATGAAGGACCTCATAAATACGAGAATAATAATAAATAACAGAGCTCGGTAAGGATCGGTGGTAATCAATAGGTTAAGGTTGATGAAGCGATAGTTGAGATAGGTTTGGCTTGTAGCTGAGCTGCGATAAAAAGATATTAGGTTTTTTTGGTGTGAAATGATACAGCGAGATTGGTTAGACTCACGCTAGGAGGTGAATGAGCATTGGCGGCAAGTGATAACGACGCCACAGGATTTGCCGGTATGGTATTTAGGGTAATAGGTTTTGGAGCGATACCACACGAAGGATTGGGTAGGTTCCATGCTAGCGAGTCAGGGTGTACGTGCGACATACAAGGTTAGATCGAGATGTGTTGCGAAGAGGTAGGTACTAGGATTTAAGGAGAAAGATATTGTATGATTGGTTAGGTTCAACGCTACACGATGGAGCGAGTAGCTACAACACACAAGATTGTCGTTGCATAAATTGGTGATATGGAAGAACATCAAAAGAGGGAAGATTATATGGTATTGACAGCTTACTGGTCGATTCTATAGCTCCAAGAGTAGTACCGAAGGGTACTACGCGTTTCTACGAACGCGTGGGCGCAAGAATCGCCCAAAACGGAGCTATGGTTAAAAAGATATGAGGACTTAAAGGTTCTAGGGGCTTACATGCAATTACAGAAATATACTGAGGGCATATCTATAATTACAGAAAGGTTTTAGGGACTGAAATGTAATCACAGAAAGTTTTGGGGACCAATCTGTAAATACAGAAAAGTTTAGGGGCTTTGGTGCAAAAAGACAGGGGTTAAAACATAATTACAGAAAAGTATAAGGCTGTTTCTGTAAAAAGGTAGGACCTAAACAGATTTACAGAATTGATCAGGGGCTTATCTGTAAGATTACGGGGCCAGGGAATTTTCTAGGATTTATGAATTATTTTTTTACTTAAAAACCCATGAACCGAGTCCACAGGAGCCGTGGACCGGTCAGGGTCACGGTCCACCGGTCCATGGTGGACCAGATCAATCGTGGGCGTTCGATTTCAAATGAATGGCCACGATTTAATGAAATCGAAAGGGTATGCAAATTCTAATCTGGGCCGTTGATCTGGAAGCAGACGGCTCGGGGCGAAAGGGGCGGCGCGGGGCGGCCGACGGCGACTGAACACGGCGACGCCATGGCCAGGCTCGCCGGAGTTGGCCGTTCCTGCGTTCCGGTGGGCCAATCGCGACGGGATTTGGACTGGGAAAGGGAGGAGGAAGGCGCGAGCTCACCACGGGGCTTCTTGTGCTCGGGTACGGCCTGGAGGTGGCGCGCGACGAAGGGGAGAGGATTGCGACGACGGCGCCCGATGAGGAGGGGTCTCCAGTGGCGCGGCTTGGCCAGGAAGTGGTTCGGGAGAAGCGGCACGTCGTCTTGGAGCTCGATGTAGTGCCGTCGCCGAGGAAGGAGGCGGAGACACACGTGAAGGCGGTGGGGCGCGTCACTCGCCGGCGACACACGACGGGGAAGGAGAGGAGGCGCTCGTCGTCGAGTTCTTGCGGGCCGACGTGGTGTTCGGGGTCGAGGCGGAGCGGGGCGGCGAGGTAAGGCGGCTCGTCTCGCGGTGAAGGTGGCCCGCGACGACGAGGGCGGTGGTGAGGATGGTGATCGCGGCGCGAGGTGGTGGCGCTTGGCGGGGAAGAAGGGCGGCGCTCCGGTCAAGTTGCTGCAGGCCGGTGTGATGCGCGGAGGCACGGAGAGGCTGGCGCGTACGCGTGGCGAGCGGGACGAGGCCGGGAGGGTCGCCGGCGTCGTGCTTGCTCGGCGGCGAGCGGTGGCGCGAGGTGTGAGGCATCGATCTACGCCAGGATGGCGCAGCTGCGCAGACCAAGGGCACGCCGGGGAGGAGCGCGTCTCGGTGCAGCTCGACGAGGAGGCAGGGTGGAGCGGCGCGCTTCCACGGCGGCGGGAGAGGACGCCGACGAGCTCGCCGGAGAGAAGAGCAAGAAAAGGGGAAAAAGGAAAATTGGGGCGACTGGGAGCTCGAGGAGGGGAGAGGAGAGCTGGGAAGGGAGAGGGGAGTGTCGTGCATCGAATTTTATAGCCGGAGGAAGGAAGGGAAGCTTCGAGGGGAAGGAAACTCGCCGGCTTCAATGCGGAGCGCGGAACGCGGCGCGGTACGGCTGCGCGGCGGTTGGCTGGACGGCGCGGTGCGTGGGGTCGGCGCAGGCACGGCGACGTCGTGGTTGGACAGGCGGCGCACGCGTGGGGTCGGGGAGGCGCACGGAGGAGCACGGGTTGGCTGGGCGCGCAGTCCAGCGGTCCGACGGCGGCTTCGGCTGTCCTGCCCGCTGGCTGGTACGGAGGAGGAAGGAGAAGGTGGAGGCGGGCCATGCCGGGCCGAGGTGGGCTGGTGGAGTTGATGCGGCCCAAGATGGTTCTTCAGAAAAAGAAATGGAAGAAGTGTGACGTGTTGGGCCGGGCTGAGAGGGAGAAAGGAGGATTGGGCCCAGGGAATGTTTAGGAAAAGGGAGTAGGTTTATTCTTTTCACGAAATCGAGTTTGGATCAAATTTGAACGGACTTCAAATTTGAACAGGGGGCAAAGGCCAAGTAAGCACACAAAATAAAAATAATGAACTCCAAAATGCATATGATGAATTTTGGTGCAGGTTTAAATTCAAAGGTTTTCAAATTCGAGGTGAATTTGCTAGAGATCTTAAATCAAACAATTATTTAGTTTGTTGTAAATTCAAAAGTTCAAACTTTTAGTGAATTTTAAATGAAAGCAAACACTTGAGCACAAGTTTTAATATTTAGAAAATATCATATTCTAACTAGGTTTGAATTTATTTAGTGTATTTTGTTTTGAAAATTCGTGGCAAGGTAAGAGTTAGACAAAAATTTAAATTTGGAGTGATTTTTATTCCTTTTTAAAATGCTTTGAAATTTGGGATGTTACACCTACCCAGCAGTACGGCGTACGACCCTTTGCCTTCTATCACAAAGAACGTTGTCGGCAAGGTCTTGCTTCCAACAGTAACCTCGATATTAGTAACCCCTTTGACTTCAGAGCTCCTACCCCCGTAATCTCTCAATGTCATGTTGGTCTTGGTTAATTCTTCAGGGAGTCTACCGATCTTCTTGTAAGTTACCATTGGCATGACATTGATAGCAGCGCCTCCATCGACCATCATCTTGCTCATCGGCTTACCATTAATGAACCCGTTGAGATACAAGGCCCTCAGATGAAGATGATTGACACCAGTAGGCTTATCAAACACTGCTTGCTGTGGATCCAATAACAACTCGGAAGAAGCTTCTTCTTCCGATTCATTAATATCCAAAGAACTAAATTCACGTGGGAGCAAAAATACCATATTGACAGGCGCTTCGACCTCATGTAGCTGAGATTTGACTTTTAGTATCCACACCCATTTATCCTTGGGCCCTTTGTCGTGGTCGTCCTTTTGGTACATCTCCTTGTTCAGCTCTCGGCAACGCGTCCTTTGCGTCCTTCTCTTTTGTATTTTGGTGAAGATGCCACTTGGACACCACTGTCCTTCTTCTGTGAACCTGCCCGGATAATTTTCATCATGCTCCTCGTCTAAATGGTTGACAGGTCCAAGCCTTTCTTGCACATGAGCTTTCCTCATTAGCCTTCCTTCAAACCGATCTCGATGAAATCTTGGAGCAGGACTTCTTGAAACACCAGTTTCTCTGTACAAATCGGCAGATCGCCTGCTACAACCCGGGCAACTCTCAATAGGTGGAAGCTTCATGACTTGCTCCCAGCAATACTGAAAGAAGGGACAGGTCCAGTATGGGTCAAACTCATCATCATTAGACCTCCTGTCATCCCTTTCTCGTTTCCTTGAATACTTGCCGATGAGCGCAGCAGATCCACCGACCATGTTGACTGGAAAAGGATTCTCGTCAATCTTCATCGGCTTCTGACCAGAAAACTTGATGCGACCACTTTCAATTGCCGACTGGATCTGCTGTCTAAATACTTTGCATTCATTGGTGTGATGAGACGGAGAATTATGCTATTTTCACCATTTAATCTTCTTCAACTCTTCAGCCGTCGGCAAAGTATGATTATGTGGGAGTTGAATGAGCTTCTCCTGTAGCAGTAGATCGAATATCTTATCAGCCTTGTTAATGTCAAAATCATATTGCTTCTCTTCCACCTTCTACTTAACCCATAGACACGACAAAGACTTCCTGTTCCTAGTCCACTCAACAAGAGCAATCTCACCCTCATCATCGGACTCAGAAGAGTAATCGGCATACGCCGCTTGGTACTGCCTGCCACGCGTGTTCTGAATGCGACCTTCTTGAATTGAAGCCTTCTGAATCAGCTGGGCCAAGCCATTGACTTCTTGAGGCGCAAACTTGTCTCTAATCTGAGGTAATAACCCCTGGTATGCAATCTCAACCATTTGCCGATACGTCAGATTCAAATTGTAACATCTGCCACGAATATTCCTGAACCTCTGCACAAAATCGGCAACTGACTCTCCAGCTTTCTGTCGAACTGCTGTCAAATCTGATATACTTAGCTCAACCATCCCAGTGAAGAAATATGAATGAAACCTCTTTTCCAAATCGGTCCAAGTCCGCACGGATCCCGCAGGAAGTGAGGTGAACCATGAGAATGCTGATCCGGATAATGACAAAGGAAACAATCAAACTTTCAATGCATCCTGAGCTGATGCTTCTCCCAATTGTGCTAAGTATCGACTAACATGCTCGATTGTGGAAACGTTGTCCTGCCCAGAAAACTTGGAGAACTCTGGCATCTTGTATCAGTGTGGCAGGGCAGCTTGTTCCATCCAGTCTGGATATGGACGTCGATACATAAAGGTTTGTTCTCTAGGCTTGAGATCGAACTGCTCCTTCATCACTTCTGCCAATCTGGCCACTATGTCTTCTGAAGAACCCTGTCCATGCCCCCCAGCCGATTGGAACGGTCTGATCTTTATTGTAATGTTCCCGATAATCTGCTGAGATGTGATAACCTTGCGGAATCTCTTGATTGAACAGTGTTGGGTCGGCAGTGGGAACCAAGTTGTATCTTGTCTGGGGAGTTGGTCTAGCTCCCAGGGCGGCAGAAGTTCCACCCACTTCCATCCTAGATGCGGACATCGACACTGATTCTCCATTAGCAGTTGGTGCCAATACCTGAGCCTTCCCCATCTCCAGAGCTCTGGCACTTGGAGTCCACAACTCAGTCGGCATACCATATGGTTGCCTTTGCTGATCAGAGGATGAAGCATCTTGAGTTGTAGGTTGACCTTCAGGAGGCGCAATGCGCAACGAAGTAGCAGGCGACAAAGTGAATATTGGTCCCACAAACCCAGATTCCTTTTGCACAGTACCATCAACGATTGACTTGACCAAATTATACAATGAATTAACTAGCACACCTGACTGATTGATGAAAGCAGAGCGAACTGAGGCATTGACTGCTGCATCTAACATAGCTCGATCTGGCTTTGATTGCAACTAATTCCTCTTGTTTCAGCACCACTGGCATAGTTGACTTCGTGATAGCCCTGCCACGTGTTGTCTTGACCGCCTCAAAATACTTCACTTGACAATCTATCAGGAAATCTTGATATGGCCTCTTCTGATCTACAGTCATCTTCTCCCATGCAGACAACTCATTGTTGCTAGTTATCTCAGAAGAGTTCTTGTCATCACCGGTGATTGGCGCAGGAATCAAAACCGGCTGTCCCATAGTATCGACGATCAGAGTACCATCCTCAGCAACAGCTTGAACATACGCCATCTGACTCAAACAAACTTAATGATTGTCCCGCCGGGCGTGCAAAAAAGTGTGTTGACAGCAAAATTGACTTCTATTGCTTTGCACACGTGGCCTGAGAGATTTGCTTGACTCTGTTCAGGACCAAACTTGGAACGTGGTGAATTCCGGAACGTGCCAGTCGATTTTCCCTGCAAATCAACAAAGACAAGAAAAGCGTGTAAAATCCCTGGGCTATCGGCTCCGGACAGGCCGATGCGTAACCGCAGCCGATATGAATGAATAATAAAGTAATATAATTAAAAACATGATGATTGGTCGGCTGTCGGCTGGAAACGGATTGGCATGTTCGCAAAGAATGAATGCTCGCACGATAAATAAAGCAATCATATGTATCAGAATCGACATCGACAAACATGGTAACATAGCATATGATCGGCAAAACTCCATCGGCAAGCACGATATGACTATCGAATCGGCATCGGCAAACATGCTTCAAATCTTCTACCCGTTAAAAGTAAAATAATAAATAGCATAAACAGGTACGGATCTGAATTTGGTAAGCAATCGGCTAAACACCCCGAAAGAACTATTAAACTAGTACATTTAATCAAATTGACATGCTGCTAATTGCTTTTCCCAGGACAAGTCAACTGAAGAAAAACGTAAAACGGGACAAGGTGAAACCGTAGTACACAATCGGCAAGCAATAAACTTAATTAAATCTAGTTCGTTCAAATAGTGACTCGAATAACTAGATTAAACAGTGATCGGCATCGACAATCGACTACCAGGCTACAACTAGGACAAGTCAACTAAACTGTAACAAAGAATTGGACCAGGTCATTAAACAATTCCAAGCAATAGACGCGCAATGTCGATCTCTAGATTAACCTAAATTACCGGATAACTAGCAGCCACATCGATTCTAATTACGGACAAGTCGACATAACAGAAGTCGATGTGCTTACCTGATGAAATCCAAGTCGATGACCGAAGCCCCGATGAGTACCGATGTCGACGAAAATCCCGTCGAGAAAGGGTGGCGATGCGCCGAAAAGTGATTGTATTGATTGATTAGGGTTCTTACAATACTCGTGGGGCCATATTTATACCTCTGACACACTCTAAATCTCATACGACTCGGTTAAGATCCCTTTCTAAACTAAAAATAGAAAAAGAACTAAAAAAAGACTCGGACCCACACGTGCGTGCACACGTTTCCTTCTCTTCCACAATCCCCTGGTGGGCCACCACTTCTTCCACGCACCAGATACACCTTTTTGACGCTGACAGTGGGTCGCAGGCCAAAATCCAGTGTCAACACCTCCCAACAAACCAGCTGCCGCAGATGTTGTTATTCCCTGGGCTAATCTAGGCCGAGCCGCGGCAAATTGCACTGGTAGGTTGCGTTACCCATGAGGATGATGCCTACAACCATAGCCAAGAAGGCAAGCACTGCCCCGACGACGAAGATCACAGCCGAGACGTGGGTGTTTCCAAATATCATGGTGGCGATGGCCTTAGCGAATATCACGACCCCTGCGAAGATGAAGGGTGCCATGTGCAGGCAGGTCATCGGCTGCAGCTCCTGGATATGCGGGTCCGCCGGGCATGGCGGGCTTGCCACGGCGACGGCGCCGCCGCCGCTGCCGTCCACTGGTGCGACGCTGTTCGATGCGTGGTCCATTGATCGGCTCGCCGATGGTTTCACGGGAGAAAATGCGTCCCTGGCCTCTGCACGCGGCACGCGCGGACGTTTATGCGATGTGGCCAAAGGTTAATGACTAGTACTAATCGTCTTTCTTTCAAGAAAAATGATAACTATTCGTCTGCTTCACAAGGAGGGGTTTGTTTTTCTTGAATTGCTTCAGAAGGTAAATTACGACAGGGAACAAGTAGTAAATGCTTGTAGATAGAGGTATTAAGACAGCCAGGCAATCCTGCTTTGGTGGTGATTTAAGCCGGTATGACTTTGATGAGAGTTGTAATATCAATTTTTTTTTTACGATTACACAATACAACTCAGATAGTCAGAACGCATGCACACTCACCCCTATTAACACACTTACGCAAATCTTATCCATATGAGCATCTTCGGATACTCAGCCGGCAAGTTCTCGAGATTGACTAAGTCATCATTGGTGCCTTGCTGTCGACAGGAGCGTCGCCTACCACTGAAAGCCACAATGCCGTTAAATCCTAGAAAAGTCGCTCCCACGGGGAGTCGAACCCAGGACATGATGTGCTATTAAGGCTCTTGTAACCACTAAGCTACATAACCTTTCACGGAATATCAATTATTTTGAAATATTGCGAGTACCGTTGTCCTTGCCATGAGCATTATCGAGTTAGTAAAATGCAGTATCGGCTACTCATACCCATTACCACCCTGGGCGGGGTAGAAATAACCAAAATGGCTTCATGCTTACCAGCAAAACTTCAAGTGTAACACCAGGAGATGAGAACAAAGGTAATTGCAAGGCTTATTTGTGGTGGAAAGCAGCAATAATATCTGTGCACATGGATGATACAACTTGGTATTAGCAGGAGCAAGCCATTAGACCAACGTTTTGTACACATCAAAATAGCATTGATCTTGGTCGTACGTAAGTATCTGAGCCCAGCTCGGGTGGCTAGGAGCGGCGGTGTCCGCTCAGCCCACCCGGGTTCAACTCCTAGGAGTCGCAACCCGCGTGTCTCACCGGGGAACCCCCCCCCCCCCCCCCCCCCATCCCCCAAAAAAAAATCATCGCCTTTTCCCAGTCAAAGCATAGGTAAAGGCTCGAACCGATCTCACATCGGTGACACGTGGTCTCTGTGTAAGGGTGAGGAGGGGGGTTTGGGGGTTTTCTAAGCCCGCGTGAGAAGGTCTTCTTCTTAATAGTACGCCTGGGGGTTGCTTGCCCCGCAGGTCTAGTTTTTGTTTTGTATGTAAGTGTGAGCTAGAGTTAAGAAGCATAAAAGGCAGGCAGGCAACGGAGGCAGCACAACGCCAAAAGGGAAACGCAAATGGCTGGAGGTTGAAGATTATGAACAACACCCGCTCGATTTGTATGGCTGGACTCAAATCAGAACAGTCACTGTTGGCGACTGAAAAAAAAGTATTTTTTCAAGCGCTTGTATAATCTGGCAAACCTTTTGAGACATATATATATCAGACATGCACACAGCACATGATTATATTTGTTTTTGGGACAAAGGGAATTTTTTTATTGATCCCTGGCCTCTGAAGAAGCCACCGTTTTCAATACATTCGTTAAGAAAAAAAAAAAGATACAAGCCATCCTCCAGATACCGTTTTCTTTCTCAAGTACCAACTTCTTCAAGAACAGAAAAATCATGTTGCATAGTATTGAGTAGGGAAATTAATAGAGCCTGGAGCAAATGTTCTTTGATGCATTTTCGGCAACTAGCCAGATAAACTCAATTCGAGCCCAACTAGCTAGCTACAAATAGCCTTTATATACAACCGTCTGCCTCGGATGTACTTCATTGGGCTAATCTGGGCCAAGCCGCGGCAAATTCCACTGGTATGTCGCCCCACCATTGACGATGAGGCCCCCAAACATAGCCACGAGGAAAACCGCCATCCCGACGAGCAAGACCACAGTGGAGGCGTTGGTCCTCCCCATCGCCCCGCTGGCGATGATCATGGCAAAACCCACGAGCGATCCGAAGATGAAGGGCGCCATGCGGAGGCAGGTCATCGGCTGCGGCTCCGGGATCTGCGGGTCGGCCGGGCATGGCGCAGCTGTGGCGCCGCCGTTCTCGAGGTCTAATGGCACGACGCCGCTCGCTGCGTGTTCCATCGAGCGTTAGTTAATTACGGCGATGATTTCGTGCTTTGCTTTTGCTTGTCCACGGGAGTCACGTACAACAACGTTTATGGGATGTGGTTGCACTGTTCGAGCGTCCGGGTTTTGGCGTGCGCCTTAAGACGCGCCATCTCGATGCACTCACTAATCGGTTCGAGTCCGTACGTATTTGGTATCGGAAAAGGAAACAGAATTCGAGTCGCACTTGAAGCGCCGCTGGTCACACCAGAGCGGGTACCGATGGCAAAGAGCACGGTAAAGATTACTAACTCGTCAGGAGGGTTTTGTTTGTCTCGAATTGCCTCGGAAGGTAAATTGCCACATGAAACAAGCAACTGTTCCTAGAGGGATTTAGACAGCGTGGCAATGCTGTTTTGGTGGTGAGATTTAAGCCGTCGTGATATTAGTTCATCGAACGAAATTGATGGCAAAAAATAGAGATGTTTGATTTCGATCAGACCCGGAATGCATACCATTTTGAAACACAGCAAGTACTGATGTGCTCGACCGTCAGCATTATATATATATTTTTTTGCGACCATACAATTGCATGTATTTCATTAAGAGGAGTGAGCAGAAAACAACGTTGCGTGGACTAGCAACCCAGGTTGCCCGAACTGCCGGAGATTACAATGGGTGAGGTTGGGAAGCGGAGATACAACAGCAGAAAAGAAAAAAGGAGATTTCTACGCTATCCTGGGCTGGCCGCCTAAAGGATGAACTTCGACAATGCCAGATTTCCGGCCAGGATCCATTGACGTCCTTCTTCCTTGATCCAAGCCGACAATTGGGCTGCCTGATGTTGGGCGTTGTTGAAAACTCTGTCGTTTCTTTCTCTCCACAGCATCCAAGTGACCAAGGAGTCCAAGCCTTTTCTGCCATCTTTAGCTATCAATTTTCTTGCCGGGAACCACCAGTCAGCCATGGGCGTCTCTTGTTGTGGAACCAGGCGTTGATTTGCTGTGGCCCTCAGGATCCGGAACCACACCTCTCGGCTGTACATGCCAGGAGATGCTCGATAGTTTCGGTCGCCTGATGGCAGAACGCGCACGGCCCATTGTTTTGCAGGTTGTGCTGCTGTAGCCTATCTGAGGTCCAACACCTTCCCAACAGCGCCAACCAAAAGAAAAATTTGCATTTTGGCGGCGCCTTGGACTTGCGAAGCTCCTTAGCACCCGGCACCCCACACCGTCCAGTGAAGAATGCCCGGTAAGCTGATGCTGCAGAAAATTGCTGATTTGCCGACCACCTCCAAATGAATTTGTCTGGTCTTGCTTGTTGCACAGTTTGTTCCATGATGTCCCATATCCTTAGATACTCGACGATCACCCGCACTGACAGCCCACCTGTAATGTCTCTTACCCAACGCCGATTCTGCAAACCTGCTCCGACTGTTGTTGATTTTAGCGCAGCTTTATGGACTGCTTCCACCAATGCAGGTGCTAAGTCTTTGATCGATTTGCCATTGAGCCATCTGTCTGTCCAGAACTGCGTCCTTGCTCCATCTCCGACTTCAACTGTCATCGAAATGTCAAACATGGCCTGCACGATGCGCTCTGTCTTGCTAGGCAGAGTAATCCAGGTTCTCGACTCGTCTGTTCGGCGTAGCCACTCCCATCTGAGCCGTAAAGCATATCCAAAAGTGGTTAAATCAATGATGCCAAGTCCACCCAAATCCTGCGGCC
The DNA here is from genome assembly GCA_007726485.1 of Eragrostis curvula. Taxonomy (NCBI): domain Eukaryota; kingdom Viridiplantae; phylum Streptophyta; class Magnoliopsida; order Poales; family Poaceae; genus Eragrostis; species Eragrostis curvula. The sequence continues at coordinate 5,573,502 of RWGY01000005.1, forward strand.
TAGCCACCTTGGACCATGCGACCAAACAGTGTCCACCAGAGACCATTTCGGTGCCCCGCCAGAGAAACGCTTTCATTTTTCTTTCAATTGCACGAATAACCCATGGCGAGACTTGGATCACAATGGAGACATGGATTGGGATAGCCGTGAGGGTCACCTTTGTTAGTGTTGTTCTTCCTGCCCTTGACATTAACCCCGATTTCCATGTTGGCAGCCGATCGCCCACCAAGTCCACCAAAGGTTGCAGGTCCGCTTTACTCAGCTTATATATCGACAATGGAATACCTAGATATTTGCAGGGGAAATGCACCAGCTGACAAGGGAACAACTGACGGACAACCTCAATGTGTGCCTCATCGCAACGGATGGGCGTGAACTGGCATTTGTTGATATTGGTTCTCAGACCTGTTGCGCCCGCGAACAACTCTAGATTCCGCGCGCTAGCAGGAGGTCTTGCCGTGCCGGTGCCATGAACATAACCAGATCATCGGCGTATAGCGACACTCTGTTTTTTACTACTGCTGCACCGAGAGGAGAGAAAAGACCTGGTTGCTGTCCTTGGATGAACAACGAGTTCAGCACCTCCATCGTGATGACAAACAGCATCGGGGAGAGCGGGTCACCCTGGCGAAGGCCTCGTTCATGACAAATTCTCTTTCCCAGCTGGCCATTGAGCATAATTTTCGTGCTTGCTGTTGAGAGCAGCGCCGAAATCCAATTCAACCAACGCCTCGAGAAACCTAGATGGCGTAGCAGCTCTAGCAAGAGTACCCAATTGACTGTATCAAATGCCTTCGTGATATCAACCTTTAGGAGGATTGCCGGTCTCCGTCTTGCATGTAGCCACTTCGCTGTGAGTTGAACAGTACGGAAGTTGTCATGTATGAGTCTTCCTTTGATGAATGCACTCTGGTTAGGCCGCACCAACTCATGGAGCTTTGGCGCGAGCCTGTTTGCCAACGCTTTGGAGGCCAATTTGCTGAAACTATGGATAAGACTTATGGGCCTATAGTCCTTGACTTCCTCTGCATCTTTCTTTTTTCTCAAGAGGATCATATACGCTTCGTTCACCAGATTGAAGCTTCTCAAGTCTAGCGACCAGAACGCATTGAAAGCGTTAAACACATCCGACCGGATTACTTCCCAAGCTGTCTTGTAAAACAGCCCGGTGAAACCAACGGGCCCCGGTGCCTTGTCGGAAGGCAGGTGACAAGTGATATTCCATATTTCCTCCATCGAGAAGCACACGTCTAGGCTGGATAGGTCAACTTGAGGAAGCTCGAGCGCGCCGAAATCAATCACCTCCGAGCGCTGTACTTGAGTGCCCATGACTGCCACAAAGTGTGAGAAGACCGCTGACGCTTTCTGCTCTTCATCCACCAACACGGCCCCTTCCATTTTAAGTGCGTCAATGAAATTCTTGCGATTTCTATGGCAGGCCTGGAGGTGAAAGAATTTCGTGTTGGCATCCCCCTCCGCCAAGAATTGAATGCGTGATCGCTGGCGGGCAATCGTTCGTGCGAGCGATGCAAGGCCGAGGCACTTGAATTTCAGTTCGGAGCGCAGAGCAAGCTCGCTTGGCGACAGGTTACGACTTTCTTGCGCTTTATCCAGCTGGAAAACCACTTCTCTTTCGCGACGCCAAGCTGCAGCCTGATACTTCCAACGTGTTTCTGGCTCCAGCTCTTCAGAGACTTGGCCGTGTTACGCATAAGACAGTCAAGCCGCCGAAACGGGTCAGCATTTGGCAATTCGCACTTCCACCCCTCTTTCACCGCTTCGTGGCCGCTGGTTGAGAATTTGTTTGCAGCAACAATGGAGCGTGGTCTGAGCAGTTGGATGATAGTGCACGCAACATATGGGAGGAGAAGTGGTCCACTCAGTCAAGTGACACAAAAGCACGATCAATTCTTTCAAGAGTCGGGTGGTCGCGCTCATTACTCCAGGTGAACAGCCTACCATGTAGGTGGATTTCTTCCAGCTCCAAGTCATCCAAGAATCTTCTGAACCTCCCCATCATGCGACGGTTCAACAGGGCGTTATTTTTATCCTCCGCTTTGTATATCATGTTAAAATCACCACAAAGGAGCCACGGCTCCCTCCGCACTTGTCTCACATCACGCAGTTCCTGAAGGAACAAAATTTTCTCCTGGTCATGTTGCGGTCCATAGACTGTGGTCAACCACCATTCGAATCTGTTAGTTAAGAGCGACATGCGCGCCGTCACCGCATTCACGGTAACGTGCACCTGGCTGGCTGCCCAAATGTCAGTTCGCCACGCCATCAAAATGCCTCCACAGGTATTCACAGCAGGCAAGTAGAAATAAGCAAACTCTGATCCTAGCATGTTACGAACCAGCAAGTCATCAATTACATCTAACTTGGTTTCTTGCAGACAAAGAAAAGAAATGCGTTCCAGCGCTACAAGCTCGCTGACCACGTCGCGACGTGCCCGGGCATTTAGGTCTCGGACATTCCATATCAGTAGGTTTCCACTATCCATGGTAACTACTTGTAGCGACATGACTGGACTGGGCACTATGGCGCCAAGTCCTCCACCTCCACACCTGTCCCTGGGATGGGATCATGGAGCAAGGTGCGGATGGCCTCCTGGTGAGACGCCGTGAGGGGCTTGCCGTAGGTTGCATTGTACTCCGCAATGGCATCTGTGTCCGGTGTCCTGCTTGCTGGATTGCTTGTCCACTTGCGCCTCAAGACATTCTGAGCTTGAATCTCCGGGTTTGAGACCCACGTATGTGCTTTTGCCGCCACTCTGCCGCTCTGCCTCGGCAGTCCATTTTCAGTGTCTGGAACTCGCGGACGACGGCGAGGCGGCTTCTCTGTAATCACTGGAGCCAGTGTAGTAGAGCGCATCTTGTCAAGGAAATTGTTCACCGCCAGGCTGTCCGAGTCTACCACAATGTCCACATCCACCTGGTTGTGATCAGGGGTGGAAAACGGCAATGCCTCACTTGAGCCACGTGTAAGTGTCACATTACGACAAGTATCAGAGTCCGGCATGCATCCCGCTGGAGGAGGAGCATCCATGAACTGAACTGCTTCAAGATCTGGGCCGGGAGATGCCTCCTGCTGCGGCGACGGTCCACTGGGCTCCTCTGGTTTATTCTGGTGGGCCGGGGCCCCATGGCCTTGGTCCAGCCATTGCCCCAAGCCCTGGTCAAGCACCTCCGGGTCGTCCCCCTTTTCCTCTGCAGTATCCGCCAAAACAGAAGCAGAGACGGGCTCCTCCACTGGTGGGCCCGAGGTATCCACCGAAAGCGTGTCGCTCTGCGGTCCCTCGCTGCTAGGCCCCCCGACCACAGCCAGCTGTCGAGTCCCCAATGGCCGAGAGGACAGTTCGAGGATCATGGGATCCAAACGGTCGGGTGGACCAACCAGCTCCCCCTCGGGATCCCTGCCATGGAACGCGACAAACTCCTGGCTCATAGCGGCATATGGAAACTGCTTGGACTCTTTTTTCCCAAAGCTGTTGCATGCTGCTCTTTTCCGCACTGGCACTGTGAGCAGCCAGGAACGGTGTGGACTGTAGTGTTGAAAGAATCTCCCCCCTCGGCAACCGGGTCCCGCATCCCACGTGACGAAGGCGCCGCTTCCTGGCCGGCGACGTACGTCGCCGCCCCACTGAACGCCGCGGTAGCCGGTAACGGCACGAACAAGGAACTGACCAACATGCCCGACGGTTCGTCCGCCGGAGCCGGGGTAGAGGGTGAGGATCCCTCAGGGCCCGACCATGGCTCCGCCACATCTTCCTTGAACCTTGTCTTCTTTGGCCACGGCTTGGAATGGCCGCGCTGCTCGAACCCCGGATAGTCATCTTCTGAGTCGCTGTAGAAACGATTTGGTGCCGGGCCACCGTCGTCAGAGCTGTCCGAAGTCTCATTCCAATCTTGGACCTCAATGATCTCCACTTCAATCTGGTAGCGCAGGGCCGGCTGCTCGGAATGGATGATGTCTTCTGGTCGCAGGCCTAGGTGGCCGGAGAAGAAGGGTGGAACCGGCTCGGGGTTGAAGATGATGGACTCGTTGGGGACGAGATCCGCCGCCGGGGTGACTGGAGACGGACGGGAGGAGGAGGGCGGCGGGGAGGCCGGAGGGGCGGCGGAGCAGGAGGCCTCCCCCGGTGAGGTGGTACGGGTGGAGAGCGGTCACACATCGATTACCACCTGGTGAAATGCAATATCGATTACTACCTGCCCATCACCTATGCGCAAATGGCTCCATCCTTACCTACAAAATTTATCGTGTAACACCGTGGGTACAAAGGTAATCGCAAGGCTTACTCATAGTGTGGACACTCGATTATGAATCGTGATAGTAGCAGGAGCATGCGATTCTGGCTGACATTCCGCATTAAAAAAGCATTGACCTTGGTCGTAGGTGTGACATAGACTTGAGATTGAGAAGCATAAAGGAGAGCTAATGGGAAGAAATTGGTGATCCAACAACCTGTGGCCATACACATATATCGGTTGTGCCGCGCTTTCTTACGCGCACAATACTTAGCCAAGCGGCGGCAGATTGCGCTGGTAGTTTCCCTTCAAGATGACGACGGCGACCACAAAAGTAGCTAACACGAAAAGTACCACCCAACAGGTGAAGATCACATTCGAGACGTAGGTGCTGCGCACCACAGTGCTGGCTATGATCATGGCGACCATCACGGCTCCGGCGAAGACGAAGGTCGCCACGCGGATATGGCAGGTCACCCGCTCTGGCTCGGCTCCATCCGCCGAGTATGGCGTGCTCGCCACAGCGGTACACCGGCACGACGTCGCTGGCTGCGTGTTCCATTAATTGGTACGCCGATGGTTTCGTGCTTTTTCACGGGAGGAATAAGCGACAACCTGGAAGCAGACGTTTATGGGATGTGGTTGCACCGTTCGTGAGATGTGCTCGGGAGCAGCAATATCAAAGGTATCGATCGATTGTAATCCGCATTGGCATAAATAAAAGATAATGAGACAGAATTGGACTCAGATCATGTTCAAGCGTATATCGCCATCGAAGCCGAAGGAGAAGAACAAAGCGAGCACATATATGGATCGATCTGAATACGCATTGGCAAGAAGATTTGCATCCCTTCCGCGACCACGGCCCAACAAACCGACCGCCACAGATCGATGTGCGATCGATCGTGCCTTACACGGCGGATGGCTAGTCTGGGCCAAGCCGTGGCAGATTTTGCTGATAGTCTCCCCCATACACGACAAAGATGCCTACAATAAGAGCCAAGCAGGAAAGTCCCATCCCGGTGGCTAAGATCACACTCGAGATCCATCCGGCTCCCAGCTTCACGGAGACGACGAGCGTTGCGGGGGACACGACCCCCGCGAACATCAAGGGCGCCACACGGAGGCAGGTCGGCGCCGGCTCCGGCTCCCGGATCTGCGGGTCAGCAGGGCACGGCGGGCTCGCGACGTCCACGGAGCCGCCGCTTTCGAGGTCCGCTGGCACGACAACGTTCGCTGCCTGCTGTTCCATTGGTTCGCCGGTTTTGTCCCTTTTTACAGGGAGCCTGGCTATTTGATAGGAACCGATACGAATCGGCAAGGGTGTCCCGATCTTCACGACAGTAGGCTAACGAATCAAAGGTAACTTGCTGCGAACAGCGGGGGATAAGTAGCTTTATACCTGCCAAGGTTGGATGTGACCAAGCGATGGGGAGAGAGGCACCGAAATCTTGAGGACATCGACTCGATCTCCAAACAACCGCAAAACCACAAACCGGGACTAATCCACACAATTGGCCCGGAAACCAAGAGCACGAATCAGGGGATCTCAGAGAGATCTCTTCACAAGTCCAAGAAGAACAAGGAAGAACAAAGGTGTGCAAGGCACTCAGCAACTTGGCTGCAAAACCATGTCGGTTTATCAAATTATCAAATGATCAAAAGTTGGTTTTTGCTGGGTACATGGGGGATATTTGTACTAGGAACAACCCTCCTAGATAGGTATGAACTGAAGTCACCACGTTGGGAGGTGGAAGGCCAACTGGTGGAAGAATTCACGAAGTCTCCTTCAGTTCTCGCGCGTCCTCTCAGCTTCTGTGCAGCATTCAGTAAAACAGTCATATCTCCTTAGTGGGAAGTCCAATGGATGAACGGTTTGTTGCGTTGAAAAGATAACTCATTTATCTTTCCAGACATGTATACTTTGTACCATGACTCATGACAGATTGGTACAGACTTGGATGACAATTTGATGCTTCTGTCGCGTAACCTTGGGTCAGGAGCTTGTAACCATGCTTGTCTTGAGCAACATTCTTGATGTCTTCGGTGTAGCCATTTGCGTCGTCCATGTGACCCATTGAAGTATCCTCATGTGTAAACCTGAGTAAAAGTAGCATACTTGATTTAGGTAGCACATAATTCTCATCAATATTAAGGGTATATGATGCAAGGAATGAGTTCACCTCTTGTTGTATCTTCTTTGCACGGCTGCGTGTAATAGGTCCTGCTCTTGTTGCCTCATGTGAAACTGGAGTTGGACATGGTGTAATCGTTCCTGGTGTTACCAGTGGCATATCCACCAATGCATCTTCGTTATGTATGGCCGGGATGTCCTCATCATCCTCCCCCTCTTGAAAAGGAGTCGTCCTCGACTCTTTCGATCCAAAGAATGGAGATAGATCAGCAACATTGAACGTTGGACTAACACCATAAGTGCTTGGAAGATCAATTTCATATGCATTATCATTGATCTTTCGAAGCACTTTGAATGGACCATCTGCCCTCGGCTGCAACTTGCTTTTGCGTTGTTCAGGAAAACGGTCCTTGCGTAAATGCACCCAAACCAAGTCTCCTTGCTCAAACAATATCTTCTTGCGCCCTTTGTTGGCGTGTTTCTCGTACATCTTGGTCATCTTTTCTATGTTTGCTCTTGCTTGTTCATGAAGTTTCTTGACATGTTCAGCACGCTTGCTTGCATCAAAGTTCACACGTTCCTGCAAAGGCAAAGGCAATAGATCGATGGGAGCAGTAGGTTTGAAGCCATATACAATTTCAAATGGACAAAATTTAGTGGTTGAGTGTGGAGCCCTGTTGTATGCAAATTCCACGTGCGGCAAGCTTTCTTCCCAAAGCTTCAAGTTTTTCTTTAGGACAGCTTGTAGCAATGTTGAAAGTGTGCGGTTCACAACTTCGGTCTGTCCATCAGTTTGTGGATGACACGTTGTGGAGAACAACAATTTTGTTCCAAGTTTTCCCCACAAAGTCTTCCAAAAGTAGCTCAAGAATTTTGTATAACGATCTGAAACGATGGTACGTGGCACTCCATGTAGACGCACAACTTCCCTGAAAAACAATTCAGCAATGTGTGAAGCATCATCGCTCTTATGACACGGAATAAAATGAGCCATTTTGCTAAACCGATCAACCACAACAAAGATTGAATCCCTCCCCCTCTTAGTTCTAGGTAAACCAAGAACAAAATCCATTGAAATATCCTCCCAAGGAACACTAGGAATAGGCAGAGGAGTGTATAAGCCATGAGGGTTCAAACGGGACTTAGCTTTGTGGCATGTTGCACATCGTTGAACATATCTCTCAACATCGCGTCTCAGCTTTGGCCAAAAGAAATGATCAACCAGCACTTGCTCTGTTTTCTTGGCACCAAAGTGACCCATAAGTCCACCGGCATGAGCTTCCTGCAAAAGCAAGAGACGAACAGAACAATCTGGAATACAAAGTTTGTTAGCACGAAACAAAAATCCATCATGCACATGAAATTTTTCCCAACCTTTTCCATCAAAACATTTTGAATATGGTTCAGCAAAATAAGAATCAGTAGCATACAAATCTTTGACACTTTCTAATCCAAGAATTTTAGCATCAAGTTGAGACAATAAAATATGGCGTCTTGACAAAGCATCAGCAACAATATTATCCTTCCCTTTCTTGTACTTGACAATGTAAGGAAAAGATTCAATGAATTCACTCCATTTAGCATGTCTTTTGTTCAGTTTTAATTGCCCCTTAAGATGTTTCAAAGATTCATGGTCTGAATGTATCACAAATTCTTTGGGCAAAAGATAATGTTGCCAAGTTTCTAAACTCCTCACGAGAGCATACAATTCTTTGTCATAAACTGAGTAATTGAGAGTTGGACCACTTAGCTTTTCACTAAAATAAGAAATTGGTCTTCCTTCTTGCATGAGCACACCTCCAATCCCAACTCCACTTGCATCACATTCAATTTCAAAGGTCTTACCAAAATCCAGAAGTGCAAGGAGTGGGGCTGTTGTCAACTTCATTTTCAGCTCTTCAAATGCCTTCTCTTGTGCTTCACCCCAATGGAACGGTACGTCCTTCTTTGTCAACTCATTGATTGGAGCAGCAATGGTACTGTAATTTTTTACAAACCGACGGTAGAAACCAGCAAGGCCAAGGAAGCTTCGTACTTGACTCACATTTTGTGGAGGCAACCATTCACGAACCGCTTTGATCTTTTCTTCATCTACCTCCACGCCTTGACCTGAAACAACAAAGCCAAGAAAGACTACCTTGTCGGTGCAAAAGGTGCACTTGTCAATGTTTGCGTACAAGCATTCCTTTCACAAAACAGCAAGCACACATTTTATATGTTCAACATGTTCATCAAGAGACTTGCTGTAAATTAAGATATCATCAAAATAAACCACACCAAACTTTCCAATAAAGGCTCTAAGGACATGATTCATCAATCTCATAAAAGTACTAGGAGCATTGGTCAATCCAAAAGGCATCACCAACCATTCATATAAACCAAACTTGGTTTTAAAAGCTGTTTTCCACTCATCTCCCTCTCTCATTCGTATTTGGTGATAGCCACTTCTCAAGTCAATTTTTGTAAAAATCATAGCACCACTAAGCTCATCAAGCATGTCATCAAGCCTAGGTATGGGATGCCTATACCTGATTGTGATGTTATTTATAGCTCGGCAATCAACACACATTCTCCATGAGCCATCTTTCTTTGGAACTAAAGGAACAGGAACCGCACAAGGTGAAAGACTTTCTTTTACATACCCTTTTTTCATAAGCTCTTGCACTTGGAGCTGAATTTCTTTTGTTTCCTCCGGGTTGGTGCGATAAGGTGCACGGTTAGGAAGTGAAGCACCAGGGACGAGGTCAATTTGATGCTCAATTCCTCTCTTTGGTGGCAGCCCTGGTGGTACTTCCTCGGGAAACACATCTTCATATTCCTGTAACACATCAAAAATGGCACTTGGCAAGGTAGAGGGTAAGTCGTTAGTTGAAAGATAATTTTCCTTGTACAGGAGTACAAAGAACACGGCATTGGGCTCACTCAATTCTTTTAAATCCCCTTTCCTAGCCATCATCACTAAACCCTCTTTTCCCTTTGGCTCGGTTCTTTGTGGCTGTGGGGTCTTGTTTGGCTTTAAAGACACTCCCTCACTTTGTTTTTGGATCACTCGCAGGTGGTTCTCACTCTCTCGCTGTTTTCTTTTCAAATCATCCTTCACAATTTCCTCCGGTGTCAAAGGAAGCAAAGTGAGACGCTCCTCTTTGTACATGAATACAAGCTTGTTAGAACGACCACAAATCTGAACATCACGATCATATAACCATGGTCTTCCCAACAACAGCTGGCATGCTTGCATAGGCACCACATCACACTCAACATGATCTTTATACTTGCCGATAGAGAAAGGAACGGTCACCATGGTGGTCACACGTAGCGTCCCACACTCATTAAGCCATTGCATCTTGTATGGGTTAGGATGTCGTCTCTGTTTTAAACCCATTTTCTCCACCAATTCTTGACTTGCAATATTATTGCAGCTGCCATTATCAACAATAATTCTGCATAGCTTGTCTTTGATCATGCCACGGGTGTGAAAAAGATTGTGCCGTTGTCCCCTCTCTTCTTTTACAGCAGTAACACTAAGAACTCGTTGAGAGATAAAGCAATTATTGTCACCTTCATCAGGTTGGATCTCATTCTCATCATTTCTAACTTCCTCATCATAGCGTGGCCCATCTTCTGGATCACTTTCAGATTCCCATTCACCTTGTTCATTCACAATCATGGTTCTCCGACTAGGACATTGGGAAGCAATGTGCCCACGACCTTGGCACTTGTGACAAACAATGCCTCGGCTATGTGAAGATGATGCAGCTGCTGATGCAACAGAGGGGGCTGCTATACTTGCAGCAGGGTGCCGTTGCTCTTGCTGAACCGTAGGAGAAGATGCACTAGAAATTGATGTCTTTGCAGCACCAAAAGATGGAGAAGGCTTGGCTGCACCACCATGAGATTTTCCTCCAACAATAGAGGTACCGGGCTGCTGTCGGTACCATGGAGCTGAAATAGATCGACTCCCATAGGAGCGACCACGTCCTTCTTTCTGAATTTTCCTCTCGGTGCGCATAGCTTGATCCACAAGATCTTGCAAATTATGATATGGAAACATCTCAACAAAACCTGAAATTTCATCATTGAGACCATGCAAAAATCTTGCCATTTTTGATTCAGCATCCTCCCTAGTTCCAGTACAAACCAAGAGCAGCTACATCTCCTTATAATAATCATCAACTGATTTGGACCCTTGTCTCAAATTCTGCAATCTATTGCGAAGGTCACGTTGATAACTTGATGGTACAAAGCGTCTTCTCATCACTTGCTTCATTTCAGCCCAAATATCAATATAAGCACGCCCCAATACAAGTTGATTCTCTTGAATTTGATTCCACCAAGTGAGTGCATAGCCTGAAAACTCAACGGAAGCAAGGTTTACGCGCCTCCGATCAGAGAGATCATGCACTCTGAAAATTTGATCACATTGTTCCTCCCATTCAAGATATGCATCGGGGTCTTCACGTCCCGTAAATTTGGGGACACTCAACTTGATTCGAGCAAGATTATCCGGATCACCTCTATGGCGATTACGAGGCACTTCATGAGCATCATAGACAGGACCTTGACGATGATCATATTGCTGTCCAAACAGCCCACGATTTGCAAACGGGTTCTCGTTTTCATCATAAGCCTCATCACGATCAGAATTATAACGAATATTATCATCATCAAAACGCACATGGGGGCGAAAGCCACGCCCACGAGCACCTCCTCCATGCTGTCCACCATGGCCAAAGCGACCACCACGACCACGACGATGGCCAAAGTAGTAGTCTTCAGCCCTTCCCACTGAATTTTCATCATCAAATTCACCATGAGAATTGGCAGGGCTATGTTGTCGTGGAGCCCGACCACCTCCAACAGCAGGAAGGCGTTCATTGAACATCGTCTCCATAGCTTGCAGCAGCGATGCTTGGAGTTGGCGAATTTCAGCACGTGCAACGGGTGCATCGTCATTTTCTCCTCCAATATTTCCACCATGAATACTTGAATGTGAGCCTGACATGTTAGATAACAAGATATAGTGGAATAGGTAATATACGTGGAATCTCACAACCTCACCTCTTGCTAACCAAAGTTCTTACCTGTTCTCAAGGATTGTGAGTGTGCAAAAGTGGCAGTACCTCAGCTGTGATTAGGTGGTTGAAAGGATTACAAGTCGAGTAGTCCGATTACGGTATTATGTGGAGCAATAGGTGGCTGTTCAAGGAGGGGCTTTGGTACTGAAAATCAAGCACGTTAGCCACCCAAATGAGATGTAACGTTGCTGTCACAAGCACCACAAACTCAATGTTCAGAATCTGAAATTTGCAGCAACACAACCCCCTTTTCAACTTCTTCTTTCTTTCTTTTTAATCTTTTTTTTTCTCTTTTTTTTGACTCTTTCTTTCTGATTCTTTTTTTCAGCAAACACAAGACGACCAATATGGGGGCTGCAGATAACAAATAAGAAGAACACGGTGCAAAACAAAGATGGTGACCAGCAACGTGATGAGTGCAAACGACACAAGATTAACAATACCAACAAAGGTTATAGGATTTTTTTTTTGTGTGGCTGTTGTGGACTCTAGGACAGAGAACAAATGATGATAACAAGATGATAAACTAAATGGATGGTGATAAAACCTACCGTGGCAACCTGAAATCTGATACCAAATGATAGGAACCGATACGAATCGGCAAGGGTGTCCCGATCTTCACGACAGTAGGCTAACGAATCAAAGGTAACTTGCTGCGAACAGCGGGGGATAAGTAGCTTTATACCTGCCAAGGTTGGATGTGATCAAGCGATGGGGAGAGAGGCACCGAAATCTTGAGGACATCGACTCGATCTCCAAACAACCGCAAAATCACAAACCGGGACTAATCCACACAATTGGCCCGGAAACCAAGAGCACGACTCAGGGGATCTCAGAGAGATCTCTTCATAAGTCCAAGAAGAACAAGGAAGAACAAAGGTGTGCAAGGCACTCAGCAACTTGGCTGCAAAACCATGTCGGTTTATCAAATTATCAAATGATCAAAAGTTGGTTTTTGCTGGGTACATGGGGGATATTTGTACTAGGAACAACCCTCCTAGATAGGTATGAACTGAAGTCACCACGTTGGGAGGTGGAAGGCCAACTGGTGGAAGAATTCACGAAGTCTCCTTCAGTTCTCGCGCGTCCTCTCAGCTTCTGTGCAGCATTCAGTAAAACGGTCATATCTCCTTAGTGGGAAGTCCAATGGATGAACGGTTTGTTGCGTTGAAAAGATAACTCATTTATCTTTCCATACATGTATACTTTGTACCATGACTCGTGACAGATTGGTACAGACTTGGATGACAATTTGATGCTTCTGTCGCGTAACCTTGGGTCAGGAGCTTGTAACCATGCTTGTCTTCAGCAACATTCTTGATGTCTTCGGTGTAGCCATTTGCGTCGTCCATGTGACCCATTGAAGTATCCTCATGTGTAAACCTGAGTAAAAGTAGCATACTTGATTTAGGTAGCACATAATTCTCATCAATATTAAGGGTATATGATGCAAGGAATGAGTTCACCTCTTGTTGTATCTTCTTTGCACGGCTGCGTGTAATAGGTCCTGCTCTTGTTGCCTCATGTGAAACTGGAGTTGGACATGGTGTAATCGTTCCTGGTGTTACCAGTGGCATATCCACCAATGCATCTTCGTTATGTATGGCCGGGATGTCCTCATCACTATTACACACGCACGTTTATGGGATGTGGGTGTCAGCAGTCCTGATGCTGTACCGGAGGCGCCCGAAGGAAGTACGTCTTCACCAGATGGAGGCGGACAGGAGAGTGAGGCGTCGAAGCAGCCTCGGCAAGGCCAGCGCGACCGGAAGCCCAATCCCAAGATCTTCGGTTTGGCCTGGGTCAACTGAAAGGCGGCCCAGTGGGCTTGTAATAGCGAGCGTGTAGCAGTAGCTCGTCTTCCTTATAAGACTTGTAAGCGCAGGAGAGCAACTCGGCTTTGGCTTGGCGGAGAAGTTGATCTGGCGGCGGCGGCGTCGACCGGCTCCTCGCCGGCGACGATACTTGTAACCTACATTTCCGTGCTATCTATACTATAGACACTACCCACCTCACATCTGGTATCAGAGCCGACGATCCTGGATCTTCCGCACCCGCATCTCACCCGACTCCAACACAGCCATCATCCTGAAATCAAGCTGGTATCGATGGGCCCTGCTCAGCGAGCGCCGCACAGCGGAACGGGGGAGCCAGCGGTGAAGGGCAAGGAAGATACGCTGCTGAAGTCGCTAGTCGCTATCCTCGACGAGCGGTTCGGCCACACCAACAAGATGATCACCGATCTGCAAGGGTCGGTGGCGTCGCTGACTACGGCGAAGCAGGAGTTCGACAAGTGGAAGCCGAAGATGGAGAAGCAAGTTGGGGATCTCAAATCGTCCGTCGTGCTGCTTCAACAACACCTTCATCGAGAAGAGTACGAGTCATTCAAGCTTCAGGATCCGGCAGCTAAAGTGGTCGTCGATCCGAAGTTGAAGATGCCGGCTGCCGCTCACCTGGCAGCGTCCGCGTCCGCGGCGGCGTCTGGGCCTGATGGCCACCACGTCGACAACCCCTACCGGAGGACTGGGTTCGGGGTGCTTGGCACTCCCGAGCCACAGCCTCCGGTCACAGGTGCGAGCCAGAATCAACCTCACTCCCCTGTGACCTTTCGATTGGATGAATCTCCGGGTGTTAATGGTTCTGCTGCTACTGTGGGCTCTCCTGGCTTACCTCAAATTCAGTTTCCTTCGTTTGATGGTAGCAACCCCCGGATTTGGCAGAAGCGTAGTGAAACTTACTTTGAGCTATACTCTGTCCCTGTAGAGATGTGGGTTAGGATTACCTTGATGCACTTTGAGGTTCCTGCTGTTCTGTGGCTTCAGTCTGCAGAGCATAAGATTAGAAGCATGGGTTGGCCTGAGTTGATTTCTGCATTGTGTGCTCGTTTTGGTAGAGATCAATATAGTTCCCTGATTCGTCAATTCTTTCATATACATCAGCATGGTACAGTAGCTGAGTACATAGAACAGTTTGATACACTGATGCACCAGTTGTTAGCTCATGATGATAGTTTAAGCTCTGATTTTGTGACTGCTAAATTCATTGATGGGTTAAGGGATGATATTAAAGCTGTAGTTATAGTTCATAGACCAAAAGACATCGATTCTGCTAGTTCTCTGGCTATGTTGTAGGAGGACGTGATGGTGGTTCAACCGAGGAAAGAATTGAGGAAGTCAGAAGCAGCTCTGTCTGCTTACTCTGCTTCCCGGACTCCGCAGAGAGCTGGTGCGTGGCCCATTCCCCCACCTCCTACTGCGAAGTTCACTACTCCTAATGCTGTTGAAGAGAGAGTGGCTCCTGAATCCTCTCGGGCTAGAAGAAGTGATGACAAGCTCTCTGCTCTGCGGGCTTACAGAAGGTCCAAAGGGTTGTGCTATAAGTGTGGTGAACGGTGGAGTCATACTCACAAGTGTAATGTGACTATGTCAGTGCATCAGTTGGAGGAAGTTTTGTCTTGTGTTCCTGAGTTTGAGGATCCAGAATTTCTGGCTTATCTCAAGGACTTCTCTGATTCCACTGAAACTGATGAGCAATTATGTGTGATATCTAAGCAAGCTCTGAATGGTACTGAGTCTAGTACTACCATAAGGCTAAAGGGCTCTTTGGGTGACCATGAGGTACTAATGTTGGTTGACTCTGGAAGTTCTTCAAGTTTCTTGAATGAGAGTTTTCGTGATGTTTTGGAAGGGGCTCAGGAACTCAACCACTCACTAACTGTCAAAGTAGCTGATGGAGGTATATTATCTTGCTCTAAAATATTCAGGTCTTGCAAATGGTTCTACCAAGGACATACATTCAGTACTGATTTCAAGGTTCTGCCTCTTGGGTGTTATGATGTTATTTTGGGAATGGACTGGCTGGTGCAGCACAGCCCCATGGAAGTAAATTGGGTGATGAAGAGCTTATCCTTCCATTACAAGTCTAAGAAGGTGAAATTGCAAGGAGTGTTGCCAAAGGTGGGTCAGTGTGACTTGATTAACATGGATCAGTTGGAAGCACTCATGCAACAAGATGCTATACTGCAGATTTTTTAGCTTTGTGCTGTCCAAGAATTACCTTCCTCTGAGACAGTGCCTGATGAAATTCAAAAGCTGGTACAAGAATATGAGTTAATCTTCTCTGAACCTTCAGGCTTACCTCCTAAGAGCTCCTTTGACCATGGAATTCCTTTGTTACCTGGAGCTCAGCCTTTTAGAGTTCGGCCATACAGATATAATCCAGCACAAAAGGATGAAATTGAGAAGCAGATTAAGGAAATGTTGTGGGATGCATTAATTCAGAAGAGTTCAAGCCCTTTTGCTTCACCTGTTCTGCTAGTCAGGAAGAAGGATGGGACATGGCGCCTATGTGTGGATTACAGAAGGCTGAATGCACACACTATAAAGAATACTTTTCCCTTGCCTATAGTGGATGAAATTTTAGATGAGCTGGAAGGTGCCACTGTCTTTACCAGATTGGATCACAAGGCCAGTTATCATCAAATCAGGATACTCCATGGAGATGAGTACAAGACAGCGTTTATCACTCATAGTGGACATTACGAATATAAAGTAATGCCTTATGGACTCACTGGGGCACCAGCAACTTTTCAGGGCACCATGAATGCAGTGTTTTTTGAATTACTGCGAAAATGTGTCGTGGTCTTCATAGTTGATGTTCTCATATACAGCAAGACTATGGAAGAACATGTAGTGCACCTGAAGCAAGTGTTTGATATCTTGAAGAAGCATCAGTTGCATTTAAAGCTGTCTAAATGTTCTTTTGCGCAACCCAAGTTAGAATTTCTGGGGCATGTGATCAGCAAGGATGGAGTATCGACTGACCCTTCTAAGATCACTATCATCAAGAACTGGCCTATTCCTGAATGTATCAAGGATGTCAGGAGTTTCCTTGGTATGACTGGGTATTACCGCAAGTTTGTAAAGAGCTATGGTATCATTAGTAAACCACTCACTCAGTTGCTTAAGAAGGGAGAACTCTTCACTTGGACTACATCTTCTCAATAAGCCTTTGAAGCCTTAAACCATGCGCTGGTTACCACTCTAGTACTAGCTCTACCTGAATTTAAGAAGCAGTTTGTCATCGAAACTGATGCTAGTGACAAGGGTGTAGGAGCAGTCCTGCAGCAGCAGGGGCACCCAGTAGCCTATATCAGTAAGGCCTTGGGTCCCAGAAATCAGGGTTTATCAATTTACGAAAAAGAGTGCCTAGCCATTCTCTATGCTGTTGAACAATGGAGGTCATACTTACAGCATGCTGAATTTGTGATCAAAACTGATCAGAAGAGCCTTACATCATTGGATGATCAGAGGTTGAGTACACCTTGGCAACAGAAAGCTCTTACCAAACTGTGTAGGCCTGCAATATAAATTGGTCTACAGGAAGGGTAGTGAAAATAGGGCAGCAGATGCCTTATCCAGGAGGCCAAACTTTTCTCAAGATGATGACTTGCTGAATAGCATAGCAGTCTTTGTAGTGAAGCCAAGGTGGCTAGATGAGGTTGTGCAGGGATATCACCAAGATCCTGTGGCTATGCAACTTATTACCACTCTCTCATTGGGTAAGGAGAAGGAGAACTTCACTCTTCAAGATGGTCTCTTAAGATTCAAAAACAGAATCCGGTTGGGTAATAACCAAGAATTACAACAGAAGGTACTTCATGCCCTGCATTCCAGTGTGATTGGTGGACATTCTGGGTTTCCAGTAACTTACAAGAGAGTGAAGGCAATCTTTGCATGGCCATCCATGAAGGCCTCTGTGAAAGAATTTGTGGCTAAGTGCAGTATTTGCCAACAAGCCAAACCAGAAAGGGTGAAGTATCCAGGTTTACTTTTACCTCTTCCTGTTCCACAACATGCTTGGCAAGTAGTTTCAGTTGACTTTATTGAAGAATTGCCCAAATCTGGCTCTTACAATTGCATACTGGCGGTAGTGGATAAGTTCTCGAAATACAGTCATTTTGTTCCTTTGGCTCATCCTTTTACTGCTCTGTCAGTTGCAAAAGCTTATATGCAGCATGTTTCAAACTGCATGGATTACCACAAGCACTGATTTCTGATAGAGACAGGATTTTTACTAGTAACCTGTGGAAAGAATTGTTTGATCAAGCTAAAGTGGGGCTGAGAATGAGTAGTTCCTATCATCCTCAGTCTGATGGACAAACTGAACGTGTCAATCAGTGTTTGGAAACCTACCTGAGATGTTTTGTCCATTCTTCTCCCAAGAAGTGGTTACAGTATCTATATCTCGCTGAATTTTGGTACAATTCATGTTTTCACACTGCTTTGGGCAAGTCTCCTTTTGAGGTCTTATATGGGCACTCTCCCAAGCAACTGGGCATTGACAATGTCGATTCATGTGCTGTACCTGACTTGAAGGAATGGCTCACAGAAAAGGAAATGATGACTCAATTGGTGCGACAGCACCTTCTCAGGGCACGGCAGAGGATGAAAGTCCAAGCTGATAAGAAGAGGACTGACCGGAAGTTTGCTGTGGGTGATATGGTGTATGTGAAGTTGCAACCGTATGTTCAAAGCTCTGTCTCTCAGCGTGCAAATTACAAGTTATCGTTCAAGTACTTTGGGCCTTACAAGATTATTCAGCAAATCAATGAGGTTGCTTATAAATTGCAACTGCCTGAGTCAAGTGCTATCCACCCGGTGTTTCATGTGTCTCAACTGAAACAAGCAGTCGCTACCGGTGAACAGGTCAGTGCTGAGTTACCAGTTGAAAATACTGACCCCCTTATTCCTGAAATGGTGTTAGATCATCGTCTATGCGAGAAGAAAGGCAAGGTGATACCATAGGTGCTGACAAAGTGGAAGGGATGGCCGGTGTCCATGGCGACGTGGGAAGATGAGGCTCCAGTGGCGGCTTCATCAGCAAAGAAGAAAAAGAAGAAGGCCGACTGGCTCGCGGTCAAGCCAGTACTCAAGGAGGGGGAGATGTCAGCAGTCCTGATGCTGTACCGGAGGCGCCCGAAGGAAGTACGTCTTCTCCAGATGGAGGCGGACAGGAGAGTGAGGCGTCGAAGCAGCCTCGGCAAGGCCAGCGCGACCGGAAGCCCAATCCCAAGATCTTCGGTTCGGCCTGGGTCAACTGAAAGGCGGCCGTGGGCTTGTAATAGCGAGCGTGTAGCAGTAGCTCGTCTTCCTTATAAGACTTGTAAGCGCAGGAGAGCAACTCGGCTTTGGCTTGGCGGAGAAGTTTATCTGGCGGCGGCGGCGTCGACCGGCTCCTCGCCGACGACGATACTTGTAACCTACATTTCCGTGCTATCTATACTATAGACACTACCCACCTCACAGTGGGTCCTTTGTGCGAGGTTAGTACCAGTATATATCGGACATATATAAGCGCGCAGCACATCAAACCCGGCCGGCACCAATGGCAAAGACTAAAGAGCAAACAAAGGATTGTAGAGTTTGATTAATTTAGGGCCTCTTCGTTTGAGCTGGAGGTTTTTAAAAAGGTTGTCTTTTTGGATCTGATGGTAAAAGCTGGCATTCTGAGAAGATGTAAAAATTGCCATTGAAGGTTAACTTTTGAACTAGTAAAACTGATATTATATATAACAACGTTTCAAACGGCACCTCACAAAAGCCAGGGAAAGCTCCTTCAGACCTACTTATGGCTTCTAATACAAATACAAACTGACTGTTTGTTTCAACTTTTGACTTTTGCAGAAGCAGAGCCTCTAAAAGCTGCAGTCAAAAACAGATTGTTTGTGTTAGTTTTTGCCTTTTGCATAAGCAAGGCTTCTACAAGCTGAAAAAAACACGGCCTAAATTTTAAAGACTAGACATTTGAGATAGCACAATCCTTTCTACGTATAGAGGTGAGTGCTTGTGTTATGCTTTGTAGAAAAATGAAAAATTTACGGCCGCCACAACAGTTATGCCCTCTTCAGCTTTAAGTCTTTGAGCTTAAATCAAACAGGAAGCGGAATACACGAACTGCACCCAACGTATGCCAGAACTGAAATGCACCAAAACATCTTTGACCTTTCTCCGTTTTTACATCTAGGCCAGGGTTCCTAACATGGATCGCTATCACGAATTGGCATGGACGATAGGACGACGCCTTCTTCTATCTCAGCGCTGGTACGAGACGCTAATCATGTCCGTCGACCCGCGGCAGGTTCTGCTCGCAGCCTCCCTGGCCGCAGACGATGCAGCCCAAGAGGAGACCCGAAGAAAGCACCAGCGTGCCAACGCAAACGAGCAAGGTCCCGATGGAGTCTTTGGCCGTGTCGTAGTTCTCCTCCTGCCCGGCGGAGAAGACCAGCACCACGCCGGCGACTAACAACGCGGCGCCCACGACGTCGGCGACGACGTACGGCACGGCGCCGAGGCAGGTGAACGGCTGCTTCTCCTTGATCTCCGGGTCCGCCGGGTTGGGCGGCGTCCCGGCGGCGGTGAGGTTGTTGTTAACGCCACCGTTCTCTAGGTCCACCATCACCGGTGTGCTGCCTTTCTCTGTGTTGCGATGACCTCTTTTGTTTTCTACGAGAACAGAGCGCTGCCAGTGCACTTATTTACAGGAAGTGGTTACTCTGTTCGAATCGTCCTTTTACGGGCGACCTTTTACAATTTATCTCACGGCAACCGTTTTACGTGTCGTACGTCAACCAGAGTCCGTCTCGGTACCGTAAAATAAGCAGGATTCAAACAACATTGTCATCTAGTTACGTTAACATTGTTGTCGTGTTATATATTACTCATTTATCTAACACATACATGATGTTGTCAGAAATTGTATAATACTGCAATTTCCCATTATTGTACACAAGCTACTTAGTATAAAGTTTGTACTGGCGCAATTGAATTCATTAAAAATCTTTAATTAAATATGGGCGAGAGCCCGAAAGCTCAAAATCACATTATCATCCCTGGAATAAAACGAGCTTGGTAATTATGTTCCGTGGTACTTCACTTGGGTGACATGATTCTGTAGAAAACTATACGAGGACATGGGTGTAAAACTCTGACACGACATAATGTGATCCGTATTGCAACCTAACCAAACATGCATGTTCAATGCCTCACTTTAAATAGTATGAAATACATAGCACACGTTCTAGCAACATGCGCAAAGAAAACCGGATGGGGGTGACATTGTGGCTTCAATTCTTGCAGACTACCGTCGTCATCTCTAAAATCAGCGAAAGATGGGAGGGTGACGCACCTCTTCTTTTCTATACAATTGGTAAAAATAGATGAAGGGACGAGAGGGGTCGGGAACGTATGCTAAGGTCATTTATTTGGCAGCTTGGCGCATCGACACTTGCAGCTTGGTTTGGATCTGCGTTCTTAATTGATGGGGCCTGGCCGTAGCTAGGCAACTTCTCTCTCTATTTTAAAATATATGCAGTTATTAACTTTCAAACATCATGTTTGATTGTTCGTTTTATTTAATTTTTTTTAAAAGCATAAAAACAATTAAATTTTGCTTAAAGTATATCTAATGATAAAATAAATTATAACAAAATAAATAATATTTTCATATATTTTATGAATAAGACAAATGGTCAAACGTGATGTCTGAAGTCAATAACTGCATATATTTTGAAACGGAAGAAGTACACAGGTTTGCAGATTACATCAGCGCCTAAGTACCACGCTGCATTCTGGGCTGAAATATGTGATATGATCCTTCGGTGCATTGACGACGGCCGGTGCAGTACAATGGCTTCGTCAAGCTACATGTCCGAGTCGTTTGCCCCGTAATGATTTCTTCATCGGGTCGGACATCAGGCTAGTAGCTTGGAGCACCCGCGTAGGAATTTCCTATATGTAGATCGTTCTTCAAAAGTCAATCTGTAGATCACTGTTTGAGATTCGTGTAACTGTTAACATCTAGAGTGGATGGAGGAAGGAAAGGCTGAGAGGACGCCACGTGTCGCAACATGATTGGAGCAGGTGGGAGGGGAAGAAAAAGAACCAGTTTCAAAATTTCAAACGCATTTTTCTCCTAAACCGTAAGTCTGTTTTTGAATCCGTTTGAACCTACGTGTTTGTTACAATTAATTCTACAAAAAGAGATCCAATATGAATATTTTTGAATTTTTTAAAATTTAAATTTTTTGTCAACATTTTAAATGTATTGCATCAACATTTTGCTTGTACCATGTCAACATTTTTTTGTTACTGGATCAACATTTTCTTTCAAAATGTTGACTGCATGTTTTAGAAATGTTGACATAGGTTTAAAAAATATTGACGGTTAAATTAGGCTGGGCTGTTTCTAATTTAATGGACTATTGAGTTGATCTACAGCTTTCTAATCTTAGATTGATATGCATACAGGAGATCCCCGCTCGTGTCGGGACAGACACCAGGCTAGTAACATGCGGACGGACAATGTGAATCTAGGAGGCCTGCGGACACAGTACACATTCGTGTTTATGCGCATCTGAGCTGCGGGGAAGTTTGGTTCGTTCTCGATCTCCGGTTTGGATATTTGCAAGGTATCAGGGCCTACCAGTTGTACCAACGTGTACCAAGCTGCACCATCTGTGGCCACACTCTCACACGCGAGTTTGGCATGTGGTAAATACTCTCTCTGTCCTCGTAAGATTGTCACTGTTGACTTTTAAATGTTATGTTTGATCAATTGTCTTTTCAAATTTTTCATATAAATATCAAAACAAGTCATAATTAAAGTATATTGAATGATTAAACAAGTTATAAAAAATAGTATTTGCACAAAAAAATTGAATAAAACAAACGGTCAAACATAACATCTAAAAAACATCAGCGACACTTTTTTGAGGACAAAGGAAGTATCTAGCATTAATGCAACTTGATGGGTCAAATAGCACGAAGTATATCAAAAGGAAAACATTCTTGGATTGAATCTTCCAAAAGAAGAGTACGTAGTAGTAGAAAGGGTGAACCAACCAAATTTATTAAGATGAGCGGGTGGCGTTTTCAACCAGTGGCAAGAATATTTCGGACAACTTTGACAATTGAATCACATACTTCCACTTTACATTTTACCGGCCAATTCATGGTTCAAAGATCGTTTGGACAGTTGGACTCCATATGTCCCATCAAGTGGATTCAGAGGCCAATTGTTGATGCCGCCGTTGCAATGAGGTGTTTTCCCAAATCCTGTATGAACTGAATTGCTTCTTATGAAATCCATGTGAAATCCCTAGGTTCTAAATTAAGGAGTGTGATCGTAGATATAGTCCATCATAACTGACATGATATTGTATAGATAGAATCTAGTTTGAATACATCATCTTGCCTTGCAAGTCAAGGATGTAATCGTGCAGATAAGCATGCCTGTTGTAAGCCACGCGACGGGCTCTTCGTCGCATATATATTAACACGCAACCGTGCAAGGTCGAGTTCGAGTTGCACGTTAAACCAAAACCTATCTCAAGTTTCTACATGGTAACCAGAGCCCTTCTGCCTCATTAGATTCAATCCAGTTCACGCCATGGTTAGCTCCTCATTTGCCCTCGGCATGAACCAGCTGCCCGCCAATCCCATCATGGAGAAGTTGACGAAGCAGAATCATGTGCTCTGGAAAGCACAGGTGCTCCCCGCTGTTCGTGGGGTGCAGCTTGAAGGGTTCCTTGATGGAACCGTCATCGTGCCGCCATCCGAGCTCGTCCAAGGACAAGGACGGCAAGGACGTGAAGATCGCCAACCCGGCATATGCTCGTTGGGTGGCGCTGGACCAGTAGGTCCTCAGTTTTCTCTTGGCATCTCTGTCGAGAGAAATCCTGACGCAAGTCACCACCGCCAAGACGGTGGCCCAAGAATGGAGCGACATCGAGGAGCTATTTGGCTCCCGTACCCTCGCCCGCTCCGTCAACACGCGCATCGTGCTCGCCACCACCCGCAAAGGCCATATGAGTGTTGCAGAGTACCTCGGCAACATGAAGGCTCTCGGGGATGAGATGGCGGCGGCCGTCAAAACCATTGGATGACGAGGAGATGGTGTCGTACATCCTAACCGGCCTCGACTACGACTACAATCCGGTCGTCTCTGCAGTCGTCGCGCGCGTTGAACCCATCACCGTTGGCGAACTGTACTCACACATGCTCAGCCTCGAGCAGCTCATGAGCCTCCTCGGCGCACAATCGTCTGGCGGCTCCTCTGTCAATTCTGCATCGCGTGGGCGCGGCGGGCAGAACCGTGCCCAGGGAGGGCGCCATCAAGGAGGACGTGGAGATCGTGGTGGCCGTGGCCGTTCCAACACCAACACTAACGGCCGCGGCAACCGCGAAGGCTACAACAACAACAACGCCAAGCATCATAGGCCGCGCTGCCAAGTTTGTGATCGTGTCGGTCACACGGCTCTTGATTGTTGGTACAGGTTCGATGAAGAATTCGCGCCTCCGGTGAAGATTGCGGCCTCGGCGTCCCACTCCAATGGCGATCCATATTGGATTGTTGATCCGGGCGCCATTGATCATGTGACCGGTGAACTTGAGATACTCACGGCACGTGACAAGTACAATGGTGGATATACATCCCATTGGTCATGCTCCTATTCAATCCCCTGTTCGTGATATTCAATTGAACAATGTTCTCCATGTTCCTGCTGAGAGTTTTAGCATGGCGACACCACTAGTACAATTTAAGTCTGATTTTGTGAAGGCGTTTCATGTTCAGATCGCTAATTCTCAATTCAAAGTCTTCACTACAAGATATCTACCATTTCCCAACGGTGCATGTTATAGTGGCCGACGGTTTGCTTAATCTTTATTGTTTTCTAACTGAATAGCCGACAGTTACCAAGTCAAACTGCATGAGTGGCTGACAGTTTCAGGCCAATCACCTACAAATACATTCCCGACAATGTCAACCCCCACAGTGATCAAAACTGCTCAACCGTGTATAATAGAACTGTCGGCCACTACTACTGAACTGTCGGGGTAAAACTAAAATCTCGTAGTGCTTAGATAGTAGCAATCATGTCTGGTTGAATGGCTGAGACACTAACTGAATGAAGCGTCAGTACTAGTCATAATGCATAGAGGGCTTGTCATAGGGGGAGGTTCATGTTCTGTTCTGATATGGCAGTTCCGCGATAAGATTTCAGTGATCAGGATGGGAATTTTTTTTTCAAACAATAAAGCATACTGGGCTCGGAGATGCCGGTGGCGTGGAACTCCAATCAACATTTAATTAAATAACATTAGACAAGACATGTTAAGACATTTAATGAAGCGTCAGTATACTAGTCATATGGCAGTTCCACGATAAGATTTCAGTGATCAGCATGGGCGTGTTCGGCGTACGGGGGTCTAAATTTTAGAAGGATCTAAACTCTAGATAAACTATATTAAATAAAGTTTAATTACAAAATTAATTACAGAACCTTAGTCTAATTCGCGAGACGAACCTAATGAGGGTAATTAAGCTATGATTAGATGATGGTTACTGTAGCATTACTATAGCATAACTGTAGCAAAACATAGATTCATTACGTTCATTAGATTCGTCTAGTAAAGATGTACCCATCTGTAAAAAGGTTTTGTCATTAAACTTTATTTAGTACTAGGTTTTTTTTATTTAGAGCCCTCTGAAATTTAGTGCTAAAAGCACCGAACGCGCCCGATGTCTTTTAATGAAGCTTAAGGACAGGCCCCATCTGTACCTACCATATTCGAGTCAGATGGGTCATTGGAGACAAAACATGATTGATGAACCAATGAGTTAAAACTCTGGCACAATAGATGGGGCGTGATCCCTTATGACTATCAATTTATCAAATGACCAATGTCCCTTTATATAGCAAGGAAGCGTATACCTCCTAGCAAAAGAAGAGGGCGGGAGCAATAGCCTTGCAACACCAGTTCAGGCAAACCATCTAAAACAGAGAAAAAGGGACAGAGAGTGATGTGCAGCAACGTTTGTTCGGACTTGTTGCATCGATACCTGGACAAGTAGAAACATTGCGTATAGGAATGAAAGCCATCATGAACTCCTGCCATAGAGCTGCACTACACATCCCAGGTGAAACAGCACAAATATGAGATGATGCATGCGGCTTAGCCAGAGTCTACAGTCTTAGTAGACAGCTAAACCTCTGCAGCTGCACGCCAATCCAATGTGCACTATCTTCTTGTGTTAGAACGGGAATAAATACAGGATATCATCATGCACCACAAGAGGAGAGGCGTTCGTTCGAAGCACACATCTGCGCCGGTGAATTCAAGCCGTTCGGCAAAAAAAAATCCAATGTCACAATTGTACCTTGTCCCGTCGGGCCAGCTATCACAGTTAGAGAATGGCTAATATTAATGATAGAGCCCACAACAGTTGGAGATGAATCTTGAAGCAATCCTCCTGACAGAATATAGTCTGTAATGTTTGTTACTAATTGGATTGGTATCTTGAGTGACAGTCTTTTCCTATTTTTTAAACAAAGTATGGTTCCTTTTTACTTTGTTTTCTTTCATATTGGATCTTTGATTACTTGTTTCCTTAAAAAACCTTTGATTTTTTGGCTTCTGGCTTTATTTTGATTATGTGTTTTTTATTTCCAGAAATGAATTGGTTGTTCGGTTGTTTACAAAAGGAAACTGGCTGTGTTTGTTTTCAGGTCTGGAGATTTACAGCAAGCATTGGTACTAAACTCGCAAGACTCCAGCTGTGAGAACTCTCTGTTTCCCACGCACGCTTAGGATGTCATAGCTCCATTTAATCTGTTTCTTAAGTGGTAAAAAGAAAACAAAGTTCTCTGAATTGTTTCTGTAGGTCAGTGCATAACTCTTAGCAGCTAATTGATTTGTTCCCGCCGCATGGCATAGTGGATTAGTGTTTATCTAATCATTATATGTTGCCTTTTTTTCAATGGATGTTCTCTGATACATGCTTGTCTAATAATCTAGTTGCCTGGTAGTGTGCTTTGCTGTGTGATCATGATTAGTTAATTAAATCCCATTGTCTAAGTGATACAGCTCAAATACTGCTTGTGCTGTACAATTTCAGTTTCTTACCCGGTCTCTATTGTTTCCTCCCAGCAGTTTCTCTAAATTCCGCCTTCCATTATCGCTGTATTTTGTTCTTTACTTCTGTGGAGAAAATTCTTTTCTGTATGTTCATCAAGAGGGCATGTCCTGAGCATAATTAAGCACCAGGCATTTGTCCTCTTGGATTCACTGTCTACTTTACTTTAAGAGACAATGATGTACAAGAGGAGAGGCGTTCGTTCGAAGCACACATCTGCGCCGTGAATTCACTGTTTCGGTGATAGCAGTAGGACACAAGGGAGTCTCAAGATGCGAACATTTGTACTAGCTAGTGGCAGAAAACTTCCAATTCCTGGTTGTTAACCGTAGTGCTGAAACCTAATATAAGTTATTTCCTTGCCAACTGTCATTTGGTTCTTAACCTGTGCTGCTACCTTAGAATTTTTGTTGGTAAAATTTGTTGCTTCACTCACTTTTACTTAATCTTAATTATTGCATGTGATGAGATTCTATGTAATATGTGATGGGATGGTTGGTAAAATGTACTTCCTCCGTTTTTAATTATATGACGTCATTGACTTTTTTGTTGAACTTTGACCAACAATATATATGAAAATAAGTAATTGCCTAACATAAAATCTATGTTGTTAGATCTATCATCAAAAGAACTTTAAGATTAGCTTATATATTTATCTATTTGCATAAATATTTGTGAATAAGACGAATGGTCAAAGTAACAAAACAAGTCAACGGTGTCATATAATTAAAAACGGAGGGAGTATTCCATCACTAATTTTTTTCCTGTAATGTTATTGCATTTGATGAGATTCATATGATGGAATAATTTTTAATCATTTGTGTACATTGTCTTGGCTGGTTTGAAATGTCTCGGCTGAAATGTGGCTGGGCTAAAAAATAGACTTAAAATACAAAATGGAAAGTGCTTGGAAAATGGGCCAGATTAAACAAGAATATGGGCTAAGCCCACCATGTTAGTGGGCCAAGCTTAAATGAGGTTGTTACTAAACATGCCACAATTTGCAATAATAAATAAATGAATTGGCCATGGTGGCCCATAGAGTGGCCGACGTCACCACTTGGCAGCCACTTCACATGAATTGCCACATGGCTATGTACTTGACGATATATTTCTAACCCAAATGGCGATGATATGCAATGTTTATTTTCGTCACTAACTTCAGGTTTGGATTGGGCTGGCAGGCCTGAGGCTGTTCTATGACGATTAAGAAACCTCACATATTGTGTTGATCTGCGACTTGACGGTTTAGTAAAAACGTCACGCATGTTATTCTATGACTCTCAATACACAACTAAATCTAAAAACATCGCGAATGTCATATTATGACGGTTTTTGAGTGATCTATGACAAAATTAAGACGTCATGGATTTCTTGTAGTATTTTGGTACCCAATGGACCCGTGCATTCTTACAACCGTGATTCCGCAGAAGCTACTCCTGTTCTATTTTCCTGGTTGTGATTAGAAACCGTGACAAAATTTATTCATGCTCGGCATTCCCTTTTGTTTTCCATGATGTTGTTTGTTTGGCACCTAAAGAAACTTTTCTACAGTAGAAGTACTAAGATGCGCTTCTATCAAGAAATTGTTCATGAGAATGACTCCTCTATGTAGCAGTACTCTGAATTACATACGAAAGAATATATGACATGCAAAAACTACAGCAGAAGCTTAATCTTACTCTGCACAATGCACACAATGCACGCCTGGAATCTAGCATCTAGCAACTTTGACTCCTCCCGTCCTTCTTGCATGTATTCCGAATGACTCCCAGTCCTAGTTGAGACTCGACTAGATACTGAAAGTATGCTTTGCAGGTTTTGGTTCTTCTGTTTCAACATTCCATACACAAATATAAGATAGATGCAAAGTCTATATTTAAAGGCCCACGGCGATGTCCAGGCAGATTCGGCTGGTAACGTTACAAATGGAACCGAGACATAACTAAAGGCCTAGTATGCAAACATTCACTCCTTTGTGGACCTGGCGATCATAGTCAAACGACAAACTCTGTGGACGGCCCCTGGTCGCCATATTATTCCCCAAACGCCTCACACACAAACAGACCCTCCTGGCGAGCTGGAAAGGTGATCGGGGTAGTAAGACGGACAGAAGTCTACGGAAGTTGATTGCGCTACCAACGTACGGAAACCGTTGGGCCCATTCACTCATGTGGCTTGCGCCTATCACCGTGATGTTGGATGGCAGGTGAAAACTGGTAACTTTGGCGCATGCACTTGCAATCAAACACCAGAACGATGCCGCTCGTCCAGTAGCAGCAGCTGCCAGATAGTATGTTTGAAATTGGAATATACGATATTGATTGCCACACTGATTCAAGTGCGGATAGTAATTTACACTTAAACAAATTCATTCATCCATTGAGACATGCAGTAGAAAAGATACCTAATTTGATAAGAGGCGTTTTACAGTGGACCCAAATGGATGCATGACGCCCATTTGTTTCATCCGATGGCACACGTCATTCAAATGATACATTTTTATCCCATCGGTGTCATGGTATCATGTAGAGGTATCATAAGTATCATATGGGTACAATGGGAAAAAAATTGTTCAACTACTTGGTTTGCGGCAGCCGCCGCCGAACTTCAATGCGGAGGTCCATGCCTGTAACACCCCTCTTTTCGGAGCCAAAAAGAAATAAATTCAAAATGAAATAAATAAATAAGAAAAGCTAAAAAGGAATAAAAATCACTCCAAATTTAAACTTTTATCCAACCTCTTACCTTCCAATGATTTTCGAAAATAAAATTCACTAAAGTAATTCAAACCTAGATTTGAATTTGAAAATTTTCTAAATACTTAAAGTTGTGCTCAAGTGTTTGCTTTCATATAAAAATATATTAAAAATTTGAAGCTTTTGAATTTACAACAAATAAAATCAAAGTAGGATTAAATCCCAAATTGATTTT
This sequence comes from Eragrostis curvula, assembly GCA_007726485.1. Classification (NCBI taxonomy): domain Eukaryota; kingdom Viridiplantae; phylum Streptophyta; class Magnoliopsida; order Poales; family Poaceae; genus Eragrostis; species Eragrostis curvula. Next base: position 5,602,871 of record RWGY01000005.1, read on the forward strand.
ATAAAATTTTGAATTTAAATCTGCATCAAAACTTCACCATATGCATTCATGTGTTTTATTTGGTTTGTTTTGAGGTTTTGATCAACTTTTGTTTTTGTTTGAATTTGAAATTCATTCAAATTCAATTTCCAGGAAAATGAAAAGCCTTTCTCCTTTTCTTTTCCCTCTCGGGCCGAATTTCCCTTCTTCTTTCCTTCCAGCCCAGCCTCTCGGGCCCAGTCCCGCGGTCCAACTCGCCCGCGCGGCCCGCTCACCCTCTACCACTGACAGGCGGGACCCGCCTGTCAGCATCATCTCCTCCACGCGGCGCCGCCGCCGCGCCGGCCCCTACCACCTCCGACCCGCCTCCACCGCGCGCGCCGCACGACCCGCCGCGCTGCCGGACGACGCCGTAGCGGCCACGAAACCGTTGTCCATAAAACGAGCAGCTTCTCTCCCTCTCGCGCGAGCTCTCCCCTTCCCTTCCTCTCTTCTCTCTCCTCCCCTCCGGCGAGCTCCCCGGCCACCGCGGAACCACGCCTCCTCCTCCATCCTCTGCCCCGCGAGCACCGCTGCTCCGCGCGCCACCCCATCCTCGCAACGGCCCGCGCAGCAGAGTCGCGCGCAAGGAGATCGACGACGACCTAGCTCCGCCGCCTTTTTCCTCCGTCGGCCAGCCGCCTCCCGTCCTCCTCCGTCGTCGTTGAGCACACGGTGAGGCTCCCCGAACCACTCTCTCTCTCACGCGCAACTTCTCTTCCTTCCTCTCGGCTCGCACGCGAGTCCACATCGAACGCCACCGCCTCACTCTACTCCGGCGAGCCACCGCGACCACTCCACCGCTCCCCGTCGACAACACGTGCCACCCACGGCTCCGCCATCTCCCTAGCATCCTCCGCGACGAGATTCCATCGCCCCTCGTCGACTCTACGCGCCGGCGGCGAGCTCTCCGGCCATCCTCCGCCGCACGCACTCCCCCTGGTCCACCGTGGACCGGTGGACCACGGCCCCTCACCGGTCTACAGAGCCCGTGGACCGAGTCCACGGGATTTCCCATAGAAAAATAAAACAAAAATCAAAAGAAATTCCCAGTTCTGGACATTTTACAGAGAAGCCCTTAAACTTTTCTGTAATTATGTCTAAAGCCCTATCTTTTTACAGAAAAGACCCTAAACTTTTCTGTAATTATGTTTTAGCCCTCATCTTTTTACACCTAGACCCCCAAACTTTTCCATAATTACATAATGGTCCCTAAAACTTTCTGACCTCACAAATAAGTCCTTAAAACCTTTTTGTAATTACAAAAGAGTCCTTTGTAATTACAAATAATTCCTCCAATCTTTAAATATCCATATCTTTTCAACCATAACTCCGTTTTGAGCGATTCTTGCGCTCACGAATTCGTAAAAACGCGTAGTACATCGTGCTACTACTATTGGAACCCCACATCACACCTAAACATCATCAATGTCCCAAAATCCCCTCTCTCCTATTACATCCCTTTTTATCGGCAATCGTGCGATGTCAAACTCGCATGTCACGATTGTTGCTCACCCAAACCTAACCAATTCTGTGGAGCTAGTCGTCTAGTACTTTCCTCATGACGACATGCATCCCGCTCCATTCTTACACCGCATATTCATTCATTTATCTGCTAACGATAAATCGTTCATGCGGTATTGCTTCCAAACATCGTAACCTTTTATATTCCGAATTCGATTCCGAACTTAGCCTTGATCAATCCTCGTCCAATCAAGCTAAAACCTAACCCTGCCCCCAACACCTATTCCGATGTTATCACCAATTCCTTATCAAGCCCTATCGCTTTATCATCTTCTTTTATAAGTAATGTTTTTATTGGGTATTATTTGAATGATTATTTTATCGTTATTCTAATTGCCAATTTGTTCTTAATCTTTGACCTTGTTGATTTCTCTGCAATCACGCATTTATGTCATGCATAATCACGTACACCCACTGCATACACTTTCACCTGCACTCATGCATGTTCTTTTATAGGAATAATATAGAAGCTTGCATATTAGATATGCACGCAATCGCCATCAACCAACCTTGCGCATCTCATCATCTTCACCCTAAAGTAATCAATAAATGGAGAGCATCTGCATAACCCCACACGCTCAAGTTCATCTGTTAGAGAACATAAGAGATTAATAACGTGTCTAGGTGAATATGGCCTTTACAAGGCCAGGTATATCACCTATGACACATAACATGCCCTGCATTAAACATGATACATCATACATGATTCATGCCTCATGATTTTCACTGGAATCCTCTTGGTTCTTAATTGGAGTTCAATTGAATCTTATCTGGTTCTTTTCCGATCTTTATTTTCTTTTACGGTAGTTTGTTTATACGCTTTATCTTTATACGTTAGTTTACGCGAGAAACGAGGAAGATCCAGAAGAACTCCAGCTTCGAGGAAGATCTAGAAGAACTCAAGCTTCGAGGAAGATCTAGAAGACACAAGCTCCGAGAAAAGACTTGAAGCCATCGACATCGACAAGAGCTCGAAGACCTAGAACTCGAAGATTAGGAAAGCGTTTGTCAGGCAAGCTCTACATCTCCTTGATCATGATTGAACCTATTGCTTTCGCATCGCACCTATAGAGCCTGTTCTAGTAATATGCATTGCTTGTTATTTTACTACTTGGGTAGCTATGACCTACTTGCTTGCTGGTATAATGCCGCTATATAGGCATAAATAACAGAATCCTTGATTACCCTTGTCTACCCCTCTCCTTGATAACCCTAGGACAGTTCCATCATTTCTATGATGGTACAATCTCCTTGTTAATAGAAATGCTTAGGACCCCTCGCAATGTTACTACATTGCCACACCTCTCACACACTTGTTTTCGAAAATGTGTTAAAAGAGTTTGGTGGTGTGAGTAAATACTTGGGAATGGGAGTAGCACAACCGTGTTAGGTGATGATGATGGAGCTGGAGATGGGAATGGGTTGGACTGCGGGCAAGACCACTGATGAGGTGATGTGGATAGTGTGATAGCCCACCAGTGTGGGATATGGTGCTTGCCCGGCCACATAAGGACCGGTTCTCTTGACCGTAAACCTAATGATTCCCGTACAACCACGGAACCCGTTATGGGCGGGACTTATCCTACCTTCTTGAGAACACTTGTAACACCACCGGAGGCTGGAAGAAGCAACGGAAGCTCAGGAGAAGACCCGGGAAACGTACCCGTGGTCCGGTCGCGGAACCCGTTGTCGGTCTTTGGGAAAGCCGCCTGTCCTTGTTGGTACTCGGATCCTGCAACTCATTGCGGGAGCACGAACGCACCTGTCACAGGTGTGTTGTGCCATAGTGTGACACTTCGTTGTCACAGGCCCCTGAGTGTGATTCCGTGGTGGTTTTGCAAAGTACTCAGAGAAGATGGACTAAGCGTTATGTCACTCTCCGTACAAGAGTGCATAGCCCGTGGGGAAAGCTGTACAACCTCTGCAGAGGATAACAATTCATCCGGATGGACGTTGCCACGGCATATGGCACATTATGGTTATGCGCTTTTGAGATTAGCCACCTCTTTCTATTCTTGGCGTGTGAGTGGGTTGTAGTCAACCCGTGTTTTGGAAGTGTGGCATGGATGCCGGGTCGGTACGATCCTTGTGATCAGAAGGCCCAATTAAAATTTGGGAACTGGCGGGAAGGTATATACTCCCCCAGGGCCACCCAACTAAAATATTGACAATAAAATCTCCTGTTTTTTTTATCTCTAAATCCTTGGCTGCTTTAGTGAACCCTGCATAAAAACGTATTTCTGCAAAGGAACCTTACAGCCCTCTCCTTGCTAAGACCAATTATGCATCTATATTATACCCTTGTGTAGCGTAGGGCTTGCTGAGTACCTTATGTACTCACTGGCTTGCATTTGTGGTTTTAGTCAGAGGAGCCTTTGTAGGAAAACGACGACGGTTTGGTTTTCGTGCCTGCACCTCAAGTCTGCTTGTGGACTTGGGCCGAGTTTCCGCTGATTGTCTGCTTCACCATTAGTCGGTCGGACGGACTTGGATAGTTCTGTATCCTTGTCGAACCGCCACTAAAGGTGTTATCTCAGGTATTATATCTATTTACCTATACGAAGTATGCTTTTGATTACCATATCTGTGTTCTTGTGCGTATCAGCTACTGATCCAGGGACTGATACGTGATGCACAACATGCTCCAGAAATTGGGGTATGACAATGCCAAAGATTGATTTAGATGGAAGGAAGGCACGTGGTGATGATTTGCATTGGCAATGGATCGATTTGGATGGTTGTATAGATGATAGACAGATTTCTACTAAATCCCCATTTTCAATTTCTCTTTTTGACTAAATCCAGTCACTGTCTTTTCATCGAATACCTTCAAATGCACGAACCTAAAATCCAATTTCCCCCAAAGAACATGCACAATTGGAACCAAATCCTGAGAACAGGTGACTCTAATTGGTGATATTGCTGGAACATCCGCAATTTGTTGAAGCACGCGATGTTCAGCTGGAGAATTGCGCCATGGACGGCGGTAGGCCTTGCCTCGATGACGTCCTCCGCGTCGCCGGAGAGGATCCTAGACACTTGATGGCCGATGGCGGCAAGCGAGGGCGTCATCGACAATAGGACTGGGCGTTCGGGTTTACCCGAAAATTCAGGTCGGGTAGATCGGGTTATGAGAAGTGTTGGGGGATCGAAGGTCTTCGTGGGACGTATCGAAGCCCTCCAACGGTTGATTGAAACGTCCTGGTTCTGGCGAAGCCCTCGAAGGTAATTGACGCCTTCGAGTATCTCGCGAAGCCCTCCTTGTTCGTCGTCGCCGCCTTCTGGCTGGAGCGAAGCCCTCCTTCCTGGTCCGCGGTGTTGGACGAAGGTGCTCTTACTCAGGTTCCCTGCAGTCTGTTGCGCGAAGCTCTCCTTCACCCGCGATGCCGGGCGAAGGGGTTGAGTGATTAGAGAGGTTTGAGTGCAGTGCGAATGATTCCTTCTTTGGCTCGTGGCCCGAGAAACAGATGTCATTACAGGATCATCTCCCTCCATATTTATAGGGAGTGAGATGATTATATTTACAAGTGTGCCATTGGCTACTTTAGCATGGTTCTTAGCTTGGTAAACTTCAGACTCCTGTGTCGTTCACCTCTTTTATTCTTCCTTCGCTGGTGGCTGTTTGACCTTCGCGTGGGTCAGAGGGGCTTCGGTGTAGTCCCCAACATTAGCCCTCAATTGATGATGTGTTATTAGTGTAACTAAAACCAGAAGCAATTTCATTTATCAATTTATGAGTGCACCGTGCGCCTTTCTGACCCATACACGTGTCTTGTCGTTTTCATTCCGTACTTCTTTTCCGTTCCCAATAGTCGCTTCCCTTCTATATATCTTCATCGTGGGCGCACTGTTCCTTCAATCGCATGCTTTGCGCGTCTTCTTTCCTTTGGCTATTCCAATCCCTTTCGCAGTAGGAGGTCCATTTCCTTCGTTGTTATTCAAGATGTCTGGTAGCCGAAGGTCTAGCGAAGAGCAAGCTAAGAAGAAGCTAAAAACTCACAAGACCACGTCGAAGGACTGCTCCGATAAGGCTATCAGTGAAGCTAATGTTACGGCTTTGGGTGCTGCTGTTCCTTCGGCGAATCAGCCGAAGACTTCACATTCAGCGAAGCCGTCTTTTGCTTTCAAGCCTCCAGTGATTCGTTTCGCATTAGATTTGTTCTCTATTCCGGAGGATGGGGGTAGTAATTCTTCTGGGTCTAAAGCTCAGTCTGTCCCTAAGAAAGTCATTTCGAAGGGCTCTTCTTCTGTTGCAAAGGATATTTCTGCTTCTATAGTTGACGTTCGTGATGCCAGTGCCGCTGAGAAGGCCAAGATTCAGGACAAGGCTTTCAAGGGCGCTGATTCTGTTCTTGCTAAGTCCGGATCAAAGGGTAAGATCCAGGACAAGACCTGTGCTGATGGTCCTGATGTTCCTCCTGTTGCCCCTGTTCATAATGAAGGGGTAGCTGAAGCTTCTGCTCAAGGTTGTCTTTCATCTCTTAGTGTGGCTGAGCTTCGTCAAATTGCTGATAACTTGAGACCTCTTACAGATCGCTCCCAAGTTCAACTACCTTCGGAGCCAGGTGTTGTGCTTCGTGAGCCCCTTAGCCCCTCAGCAGGTGGTGATCTTTTCCTACACTCAGTCTTTGAAGCAATGCTTGGAGAGTTTCTCCCTTTTGATATGACTTTTGATTCAGTCGAAGCTACTGGGGGTTCTTTAACTCTTTGTGACGAGGTGCCTTCGAACACCTTTGTCATGAGTGCTAGGGCCGCTGCGCCCTTTGTTGCTGCTGCAGAGAGGGTTCGTTTTCCCCAAGTGGAGAATGAGCTCATACTTCAGGGTGGTGATACTCTGTACAAGTCCTTACTATCTTCGCAGATGAAGGTAAGCGGTTTTAATTTTTGTTTTTTCTCAATTGCTTGTTTTCTAACTTCGCACTTGTTTTCGTCAGTCGCTTGCTATTACCCAAGCCTCCCTTCGCCAGTTTAATGAGCTGACTCTGGCGAGGGCTAATCGGGACCGGCTTCGCAAGGATCTTTCGACTCTTGAATCAAAGATCAAGGAGAAAGAAGATGCGCTTGCTCTTAATGAAAAACGTGTGGTAGATCTCTCCGTTGAGAAGGAGACCCTCGTCAAATCCACTGAAGATTTTAAGGCGAATGTGGCTTCTCCAGAGAAACAGCTGGAGGATCTTGATTCGTCCCTTGCGGAGGCTTTGGAAACCAACAGGGTCCTTCGCGGAAAAGTTGAAACCGCGGATCAGGAGGCGGCTTCTTTTGCTAAGGCTGAAGAGCTTCGCCTGTCTTCTCTTTGCAGCCACATTCAGGATGCTCTTATCTCGGTTGGAACTATTCCTGACCAGATCCCTGAGAACGCTTCGACTGAGCAGCGTCAGTCTTGGCTATCTGTCAATATTCCTTTCGTGGTGAAAGCTTGCAGGGCCTTCTCCACCAATGCCGTTCATCTGGCTGTTCGGGATCTTCTCCATTCTCTTGATGTCGAAGGGAGCAATGCTTTGGCGAAGGTTGCTTCTGACGACTTCAAATTTTCTGTTGTTGATTCTACTCCCCGTCCTGTGGTTGAAGCTCTCCTGATGGTCGCCGGTCATTTTGACGAATCCTTCTGGAACCGGGTGCAGTCTGTCGGTCGTCTGCCTCAGAGTGAGGTATAAACAATTTATTTTTGCTTCGAGAGAGGGATTACATCATTACTTCGAACTTGTATCTTGTTGAGAATTGTTGTAATATTGTTGTAAACTTTATATTGTTTTGATTAATTTTTTGCTTGGTTTTTGGACCTTAGGCTTCGTCTGATATTTCTTTGAGCGAGTTTGTTACTCCGAAGGCTTCTTCTGACTTGGTTTCGGGGAAATGTGTTGCTCCGGATTCATCATCTGATGTTTCTCTGAGCGAGTTTGCGACTCCAGAGCCTTCTTCTAGTGGCTTGATTCGCCTCCAATTGAAGTTTTTAGTTCTCCTTCCAGGATTGATTTATCTAGTGATTCGAGTCCTTTGTCACCCGTTGAGGGAGGTGAAAGTTCTTTTTCTTTTCCTCCTGGTAGCCTTGTGGCTATTGGGAGAGTTTATCGCCCAGAGGCTGATGTTCCCGAAGGGAGTCGGGGTTGTAACAAACGAAGGCCTCGTGGTCGCTGTCCACGAGGTAGTAGTTCTTCACATCGAGGTGCAGCCAAAAAGAAGAAGGGAGGGGACGTTTTAGATTCGTCTTCCTCCTTTGATGCAGCTTCGCATGTTGAGCGAATGATTTCGTCTAGGGTAATAGATCCCATATTTCAAAGGCCTTATTCTCCTTCGAATAGATATAATATTGATGAATTTAGTATTGTATGCGAAATGCTTTTAGAATTGGGCCTTATTGTAAAGCGTGAGCCTGACGATGGCTCTCCTTGATTGATGTCATGTGCTTAATAAAGCTTTTCTTTTGAAGTAGTCTTTCGAAGGTCTTTGCTAGAGAGAAGATTTGTTCAATATCATCCGAAGCTTTTAATGCTTCTTGCACGATGACCTTGTGTTTCCTTTGAGGAACGCAAGTTTTCGTGTTTTCGTTCTTTAATATTTGAACATTTTCATGCGAAGGATCGCGCTTTTTTTCTTTTGCGAAGGTTTCTGTTTACCAATACTTGGGTAGATTAGGCTTTCTTTGCTTATCTTTCCCTTTGGCTCTTGTCTGGAGTCTTTGTATCATCCCTCGTGATACATCGATCCAAACTTGGATTACACCAAATACTCAATTGGTGTAACCTTCAGATTCTCTAGGCTTTTGCCTGATATCGTTTTTGAGCTCGAAGCTTCGTTTCTTCAGCCTCGGCTCTTCTACGCCCCCCAGGAAATTGCTCTGGGATTTTTCGAGGGTAAAAAAAGTAATTATAAAACTGTGTTACAGTATTGGAAGGAGACTCGTTAAAAAACCTCACACCCTTCGCAGGGCTACCCTCGTGAGGAAAAAGAGTGCACCCCCCGCAAGTTTTGTGCTTTTACATATGGCCATCGCGTGTGCTACCGAAGAGATGTTCTTGGTAGACACGACTCATGCATCTCTGATATATCATGGACAAGTTTTCTAGTCCGAAGGTCTTGAGCACTGGGGCCTTTTGCTTCCTTCGGATGAAGTGGACATTCTTCCTTCCAAGGATTTCGCCATCTTCAATACTTCTTGCTTGGAGTTGGTCTCCGAGGACGCTGATCACAGAGATGGGACCAGGAATCTTCATGCATAGATAGCCCTGATGTATGGCTGCTTCAAACTTGTTAATGGACCCCCTTCCGAAGATTGCATTGTAAGGATAAACAATGTCAACCACATCGAAGGTCACATCTTCAGTTCTTGCGTTGTCTCCTTCGCCGAAGGTTACTGGTAGGTTAATTTTTCCCAATGCTTGGATAACCTTTCCAGTGAAGCCGACCAATGGTATTCCTGCAGGTTGTAGTGTTTCATTTTCCAGCTTCATCTTTCTATATGTAGAGGCGAAGCGGATGTCAGCTGAGCTTCCTCCATCGACAAGTATTCTGAGTACATCGAACCCTTTTATATTTGCCTTGATGACCAGTGGGTCTGAGTGCGGTTGGTCAAGGTCCCTTGCGTCTTCTTTTCCGAAGGTGATGTGGACATGGGACCACTTAGTTTTCACAAACGGAGCCCTTGACGTCACGTTATGAACCATTCGTATGTGTTCTTTTCTTGCCCTTCTTGAGTCTAGTTGCTGGGTCGATCCTCCGGAGATAGCGTTAATAGTTTGTCTTTGAGACGTGTAGCTTGTTTCTGTGCTTTTTCCATTGTTTTGCTGGTTCATTTCTGGAGGCGGTGGCAGCGCTGCCAGGCTTTGAGGTTGAGAGTAGGCATACTGCTGCGCCTGATACGAAGCTTCTCTTGGATAGTTGACAACATGATTGACAGAGTGCGAGGGGTATGTTGACATTGGGTTCCCTTGAGACCAGTTTTCACGATAGTTACTCGTGTGTCTGATGGCCTTCTTCGCCTCTCTTTCTGCGGTCCATTCCTGTTTGAATTGTTGCAGATTTCGGTACTGCTTTGTTGTATGGCCTTTTCCTTCGCCATGCAACTCGCAGTATGGAGTGTGAGAACTGCTTCTCTGATTGTTTTCTCTGTTTTTGTCTTCGCCGTCTCTATCATGGTTGCTTCGCTCCTTCCCTTTTTCATCGTCTTTGGTTCTCTTTTCATCGCCCCTTTCTTCTCTGTTTTCGAGGTTGTGAATCCTTCGATTATTATGATCTTTCGAACTGTCTCTGCTATCGTCGTGCCTTCTGCTTCGACTCGCTTCCTTTTTTTCTTTATACTTCTTTTCGTCTTTGACTAGCTGGGATTGTTTCTTTTCGTCTTCTTTTTTCCTTCGGAACTCATCATCTGATCTCGCGTATTTCTCGAAGGTGTCCAACAGTGCGAAGATGGTTTTGGGTCTCTTCCTTGTTACTGCAGAATGGAAAGGGCCAGCCCTCAAGCCTTCCGTTAGTGCATCAATAACTGTCGAAGCCCCTACATCTTTTGCTCTTGATTTTATTTCCATGAATCTCTGCATGTATTCCCTTAAGCCTTCGTCTGGTTTCTGCTTGCATGAAAATAGTCTTCCCTGATGAATTTCTGATGCTTGGAAGCCTTGGAAATTGTTTATGAACTCTCTTCTCAATTCGGACCAAGAATTAATTGATCCTGGTTTAACAGTGGAAAACCATGTCTTCGCTACTCCTTCGACTGCCATCACCAAAGCTTTGGCGTATGTTGAGTTTGATCCTCCGCCTGATTCTACTGCGGTTTCGAAGGACATGAGGAACTCTCTCGGACATGTTTTTCCTTGGTATGCCTTTATCTTTGGCATTTTGAAATTGACCGGCCAAGGTTCGCTCTGTAGCTCTTCGCTCAAAGGAGAGTTTTCGTTGTAGATGATGCATGGCTGGCTGTCCTTGCCAGAGCTGCTTACTTCGTACACCATCTTGTGCTCGGTTTGTTTGCGAGTCTTGTGATGCATGTCTTGTTCTTGCTTCCTCAGGTTTTCCATTTCTTCATTGTATTTGTTTAACTTACTATCCATTACGTTGATCTCTAGTTGGGCTTGCACTATTTTTTCGAGCATGTCTTTTTTCAGCTTCGCTGTCTTTTCGATGGACAACTTCTTCTCTCTCTCGATTCTTTCTTGCTCTATGATGCGAAACCTTTCGGTTATGTTGCGTGTTTCGTCGTCCTCCTGCTGGAAGCTTGCTGCTTGAGATGTTTCAGTGTTGTTTTCTTGCGTAGCTCTTAGAGCTTCTTCTTTTCTTGCCACCTCTTCGGCTCTTGCTATTTCTTCTGCTCGTGCAGCTTTGTCCCGCTCTTCTTGTTCTCTTGTTGTTCTGACTTCTGCTTCCTTCGCTAGCCTTTCATTTTCGGCTTCGATTTCTGCGCGTTGTGTGTCGCTGACGTTTGTTCTCGGCTTTGCTTTGGCCATGTTGATCGTGGTCGTGGGTTCACCCCGCGTGACGGCGCCAAATATTGGGGGATCGAAGGTCTTCGTGGGACGTATCGAAGCCCTCCAACGGTTGATTGAAACGTCATGGTTCTGGCGAAGCCCTCGAAGGTAATTGACGCCTTCGAGTATCTCGCGAAGCCCTCCTTGTTCGTCGTCGCCGCCTTCTGGCTGGAGCGAAGCCCTCCTTCCTGGTCCGCGGTGTCGGACGAAGGTGCTCTTACTCAGGTTCCCTGCAGTCTGTTGCGCGAAGCTCTCCTTCACCCGCGATGCCGGGCGAAGGGGTTGAGTGATTAGAGAGGTTTGAGTGCAGTGCGAATGATTCCTTCTTTGGCTCGTGGCCCGAGAAACAGATGTCATTACAGGATTATCTCCCTCCATATTTATAGGGGGTAAGATGATTATATTTACAAGTGTGCCATTGGCTACTTTAGTATGGTTCTTAGCTTGGTAAACTTCAGACTCCTGTGCCGTTCACCTCTTTTATTCTTCCTTCGCTGGTGGCTGTTTGACCTTCGCGTGGGTCAGAGGGGCTTCGGTGTAGTCCCCAACAAGAAGTTCGGGTTTCTTGAAATGAGATCCGAAATTCATCAAGAAATTGATATACCCGACAACTCGGGTACCCGATAGTTCGGGTTTCGGGTCGGGTAATCCCGAAATACCCGATTAGTGCTGTGCTGAGGAGCAGGAACGGCTCGCGCGACGACGCGAGGGCCGGCGGCGGCAGGACGTGAATACGCTACCCCGGGCGGCGGCGGCAGCGCGAAGATTCTCGCCCGGGCGGTGACAGCGACGGCGGGATCTTGCCTTGGCGGCCGGCGATGCGCATTGACGCTCGCTCCGAGGCGGCTGCAGGGTGTGACGGCGCGTGCTTGGGGGCCGGCGATGCGCGTCACCCGGGCGTGCGGCACTACAGCATAGGGAGGCAGCGAGAGGCATCCCAGCTAGCCATGGAAGCTATTCTCAAAACGTGAATGCTTGTGCGGCGGCTAGGTTTGGAGTTCAGAACGAACGCCATGTCTCACGCGAATGAGCATGGGCTTGGACGTTGTGGCCCATGTAAGAGATGGCCAGCTGCCTAAGTCTGCCGAAGTGCCTTTGTGGGCTAGAACGTGATCAATTATGCTGGGCTGAACCTGAAATTCGGGGTGTTCGGGCTCTTCGGGTAGCGGGACTTCAAACCCGAATTACCCAAACTTAATTCGGGTTTCCAGACACAGTACCAGAAATCGGACCCGAATTTTTGGGTCTCGGGTTTTTCGGGTTCGGGATCGGGTTTCTCGGGTTCGGTTTTCAAGTTGCAGGTTTTGTGCCCAGTGCTAATCGACATGACTGATTCTAGGGCGGCGGCGGCCTCACTCGTTTCCATGGCGTTGAAACTTATAGCCAATTACAAAATTGCCCTGTCAAATGGATGGTTGGATTTAAACCATGATACCTCTCACCAACTAATATCATGGTCTACTGTAAAGTCCTCTTTGATAAATATATGCCCTTCGCTGCTAAGGCAGCAATAAGGGGCTGCTAAGCAATTGTTACGCAATAATTCAAAGCTGTAATTAAAATTTCAGATTCTTCGCGGAGAGGAGGGGATGCTTTGCGGCATGGCTCCGGCGAGGACACGCTAGAATGCATCGTGCCTGTCGGGATGGGCCGCCCTCCTGCCGGCGGCGAGGAGAGGAACGGATGCGCTGCCGGCGAGCCCTGGTGAGAAGGGTAGCGGGTCCGGTGGGCTTTGTCGCCGCCTGCGCCAGCCAGGAAGGTCGCGCGATGCGCCGCCGCCGGCCCGAGCATCGCGTCATGTGTCGCCCCAACCCACGAGCTTCTGTCAAAAGAGAAATGAAAAGACAACGAAGGGTACGCATAACCAGTGGCATATGTGTAAATTTGATTAAAACTCCTCCCCATAGGTGATGAAAGCAAGGTGAAAGTTGCTGCGAGAAGTGAACTACCGAAAAACTGCTTTTTCTAGTTGTCTTTTAGCCTTTTGGAAAGCAAAAACAGATCTAGAAGCTCAACCAAAGGGACCCCTGAGATCAAGCATCTAGCAACTTTGAGGCTGCCTATTCTTCTTGCATGTATTCTGAATGGAGTGAAGTGTACAGCCGGCCCTTAAACTTGGCCGGCTGTGTCACTGAGGTCCCCCAACTCTCAAAACCCATAATTTTAGTCCATAAACTTGATTAGGGGCGCATCCTAGGTCCAAACGGGTTCTCAATCCGATCCGAAGCTGATGTGGCACAATCCACGTGGAAAGGAAAAGCAGAATCGGTGGTAAGCTGTGGTATATTTTCAGAAACTCCCCTGTAATCTTGCCGCCCTCTCTCATTATTCCTAATCGTGCCAATTCGGTTTCCTGATCGTAGCCTTCGCTCGCAATAGACAGGCGCCAAAGAACACTAGCGCTCCAACAACCAAGAAGGCGGCTGGAGCAGCAAGCAAGAATGCCGGAGCTGCAAATGCGACAATCTGGAGTATGTATCTCTGAACTGAGCAAGAAATTTCTCATTGTCAAACGGCCATGCAAACACTGGATTTATTCATCCATTTACTCGTTACGGACTACATGTCAAATATAAATACACGTATTTACATCATGTATTGTAAATCAGCAGCACGATAGAAAAAATTAATAGGAATCATGGGCCTATCTGCAAATCAAATACACCAGAACCAGCGCCACTCCATCTGCATGCAGGCCCTTTCCGCGTGGACTGTGCCACGTCGGCTTTGGATCGGGCTGAGAACCCGTTTGGACCTGGGATGTGCCCCTAATCAAGTTTATGGACTGAAAATCGGAGTTTTGAGAGTTGGGGGACCTAAGTGACACAGCCGGTCAAGTTTAAGGGCCGGCTGTGCACTTCACTCTTCCGAATGCCTCCCGGTCCTAGTTGGGACTCGACTAGATACTGAAAGTATGGTTTGCAGGTTTTGGTTCCTCTGTGTTTCAACATTCTATACTCGAATATAAGATATATGCAAAGCCTATATTTAAAGGCCCACGGCGATGTCCAGGATTCGGATAGCAACGTTACAAATGGAACCGAGACATAATTAAAGAGCTGGTACGCAAACATTCACTCGTTAAGTAAATTGGACCTGTCGATCATAGTGAAACGGCAAAACACTCTGAACGCCCCTGGTCGCTGCTAAGTTAGCAATAAGGGACTGCTAAGCAATTGTTACGCAACAATTCAAAGTTGTAATGAAATTATCAGATTCTATGTATCCTCCATGTTTACCTTTGGAAGGTGAAGCTAGATTTGTTTAATATAAAATGGAATTTTTATTATTCCAACCTCTGCATAAAAAAATACATATATTATAACCAACACACATAAGAAAATGCTCATCCTTGATCCTCGTAGCCATCGGGAAAATAGAGCAAACAAGAGAAAAAGTTCCCTCTCCTAGGACGAGACAAACAAAAACGAAGCAAGCAGATGGAACATTGAAGATAATCAAATAAGTTGCATAAATATTTAACTCCGATCGGGACCAAACAAAATTGCAAATGGAGGAGCGACCATCGAAACTTCAAAAAGGGCCATTTGTGTTAACAACTCAGTTATCAGGCCACAATAACATTTCACAAAAGAAAAAATCAGGCCACAATAACTTCAAATAGGGCTAAACGAGGCTTGGTGCGGCGTACAAAAGGCACAAGCTCTGATGCTACATAATGCACGCGGTTTCTATGTTCGATGCACCAGACATGATCAATTTCCCTCCCTTAATCAGTGGCAGACCTAGAGAGAAATCATTTGGGGGTGGGGGGCAACCTCCTAACTGGTTATCTTTTTTCTATCTCCTTTGCCTTATCGATGCATAATTGTTGCTCATGGGGAGTGCAAACATGGTGAAAATGGAGAGATCATAGATAACTTTTTAGTTTGGGCTGGGTGCATTTGCACTCACAGCCACCAACGTAGCTTGACCCCTGCCCTTTTTAAATGCAAAGGTATATATCCTGCCAAAAGAAAACTTTATGTGCAACATCAGTTACTACCGAGTTATATATACCATCTACAGAACTACAAAAAATGAGGATAGAGGCGTGCTGCAATGTTTAACTCGGTGCAAGTTATGAGCCGGTTGTGGTAGTGCATACATGTCACAGAATCGAAGCACAACGAAACATGTTAGGGCTAAGAGGCATCATGAACTAATACTGTAGGCTTGCAATACACAATCAAGGCGACACGATACCTCTAAGAGTCGATACAGAATCTTTTGCTGCACAAACATGGAAGCCTATGCCGCAGTATCCATGAGCGCTACGCTCAACAGCCGTGTTTGGTTGGTGCCACCGCACAGATTTGCGTGGCCTGAAGTGAGCCAGAGAATTGCCTGCGCAATTGATTTTTGCGTTTGATTGCAGCCCTGAGGAGCGTGCCGGCTCAGGCACCATATATCAGTCTCACACGTCCGATTTTGGATCACAATCGATCTAAGCTCGAGCGTGTGGAGTGCTCCATACCTGACACACCCAGGACGGCCTTGCCTCGCGCCCCCGGCAGCTAGTGCCCGAAAAGCTGCCGCTGCTTTGTTACCGTCGCCCTCGACAGGCTCTGCATCCTGCTGCCGACGGATGTTGTTCGAGGTGTGTCGGCGAGCCGATGCTTCATGCTTGTATGACATCGAGCAAGATCGAGGGCATGCGGCACTGGGCTGCGCTGCCGCTCGAGTATCTGACTCCATCTTATCCAAATTTCCAGACCACGGATGCAAGATTCACAAAATTCGTCGGATAACCAAAATATTTTGAGCGAACGCAGTGATGGGGCAAATTGGAGGTTGGGGGTTCATTTCGCTGACAGGTTCCATAATCAAAAAATAAGAAAATTGTAAAATAGCTACGCGTTCCCAAGGAGCATTAATACTGCAAAATGGAGACGAGATGACAAATATGAGCATGTGCCGAATATTAGAAAATGACCCATGTTCATCTTCTGCACCTGACAAATATGCGTAATTTATGGTCGCTTAGAGTAAGCCCAATGGTTGAGTCAAGCACTTGTCTAATAGCCAAGCAAATAGATAAAAAAAATGCAACCAACTTGTCTCAATATTCATTGTTGGGCCCACCTGCAGTTCCAAAACCTCACCATGCGGCGCTTCAGTTTGGAACAAGGTACCTTCTCTCTCCTAGCTTTTAATTCCCGGCAAAATCTGACATGAGTTGTCCGTTGGGCTTGCTCTTAGTTTGCACAATCGATACATTATTAGAGCAGGGATAGTGGTTTCGCCTGCTGCCGGCTGTAAGAAGCTCCACCTCACTCAAGCGGGAGAAGTTATGATGGCGGGACCCGCTAATATTCATTGTTTTCTTTTCTCCAGCAGCCACGTACGTAGAGCGAATGAGAGGTGTGGGAGCAGTGCTAGTGGACCAGAGACGCACATCGGCCCGCTTCCTGCCAGCGATTCACAACTCGCCCGCTTTTCTCTCTCTCTCTCTCCCTCTTTCTTTCTCTCTCTCTCTCTCTCCCACATTGGATTGAGCTGATGTGTCTGGGCATTTCGCCGGCTCGGTCAGCCTTACTATACGAGTTAAAAGAATTGCGTACACTATACTAGTTGCGTGCACTGTTAAAAGAATACTGAGCGATAATTATTCATTACAATTTATGACATGCAGTTTTTAGAAATAAAAAGACAATCTTCAAATCTTGTAGATCAAACATTATTGGTGTTCCCCCGCTTATTTAAGTGCCCATGATTCAGCTCAGAAGAGTTGTTGCGCTTTTCTAAATCTTGCCTCTAAGCCAACTGAGCGATGTAAGGCAAACACATACCAAAATCCATGAACACTATGCCAAAATAGTTGATTACAGACGCGTCTCAAGTTCCATTAGAGACGCGACTTTTTTGCGTCTGAAAATTTTCGTCTCTAATGTGAAGATATCAGAGACATGGATTTATGCGTCTCAAATGACCCCTCATTAGAGACGCGTTTTGGCAAAGCGCGTCTCTAATGATGGGTCATTTGAGACTTGTGTAGGCAAAACGCGTCTCTAGTGTCATTCTTTGGAGACGCGTTTTGTCATTACGCGTCTCTATTGTCTTTCATTGGAGACGCGTTCCGGTAAAACGCGTCTCAAATGATAAAGTAACAAAATAAAAAAAAACATCGTGGATACGGAATATATCTCATATACATTCCAAATACAAATATTCCATCCATTCTATACAATACAAATACACACGTTTTATCTGTACATCCATCCATTCTATACATTCCAAATACATGATTTCTAGCATTACAAACACACGTTTCATGGATTATACACGTTACAAAGCAAAGGGCAGTGACCTAGGTTACTTCTAGCATGCATTTCTCAGGCCAGTGACCTAGCTACCACTCATATCTAAGCTTACCTCTCATGTTTAGTTCCACTATGATTTCAGATCACTTAGCTGCCATCTCAGCATTCGAAACAACAAGCCTACATAGAACCACTTCATGTTTTGTGTGTGTGTGAGAGAGAGTTGATGGACTGGACTACTAACTCTTCTTTCATTGAGGCAATCTGTCGAACACGTAGCAAGCATGGGACATAGCATAGCCTATGGTGCGGCAATCCGTCGAACACGTAGCAAGCAAGGAGGGCAGGGCTCAACCAGGACATGGGCTGATGGTGGTTATGCTTGCGCCAGATCTGGACATTGGGGGAAGGGAGGAGGGGGTGGATTGGTATGGTGGTGTACCTCAAATCGATTGAAGCAGTGGTGCCCAGCACGGATCTGGTAGGGATGGAGGTACCGGCGCCGGATCTCCTTCTCAACGCGCATCCTTTCCCGGTCCTGGAAGTTGCCGAAGTCCTGCTCTCAGATGTACAGCTCCTCCCGTGCGCCGGCGATGGGGTGTGGCTCAAACACACGCCCGATTCGGCGCATCCAGGCTCCGTCGGTATAGCGGCAAGTAGACACACACCTTCCAGTCCTCGTTGGACGACATCATTGGCCGGAGATGCCAGCCGCAGACCTCGGCATTGCTTGAAGCCCCGGCCCGCGCATCGTGGTGGCCGCCCACTCCCCACAATGAAGGTGGCTTGGAGCGCTACGAGGCAGGCGAGGACCTACTCGGCGAGCGTGAGGTCAAGCGAGAGGAGAAGGGGGGGCCGGCAAGGTCCAGATCTGGGAGAAGAAGAGGGAAAGAGAGAGAGAGAGAGAAGGGAGGACGCTATCCGGGCAGGCAGCGAATGGAAGAGAGAAGGGTTGGGGATGGGAGAGAGGGCCCGGACGCGTGTGCGGATGAACCAAATCTGAGCAATTTTTCGGGTCCGACCCTAGTTTCGAGTGACGCGGCTGTAGAAAACGCGTCTGTTATCACTACAGCGTGTAGCTTGAGACGCGTTTTCTGAAGACGCGTCTGATATATGGGTATATAAGAGACGCGTTTTAACTGCATAAACGTATTTGAGACCCGTTTTGATAGCACGCATCTGTAATATAACAGTAGTGACGCGTTTCAAAAACGCGTCTGTGACTCAGTGTCTTATTTCTTCTGTTTTGGCATAGTGGAACGTGCTTCACACCCCCCCCCCCCCCCCCCTTTTTTTTTGTTTGCCTGCCTGCCTCATGCACGCTACAACAATTATAGTATTCTATGAAGACTTAACTACATCACAAAACCCTGAGAACTTTGTTGTAAATTAACTTCTACTCCCTCCGTTCCCTTTTATCCGTCGTTCTGCCTAAAGCGTAGAAACCAAGGGCCCAACATATTTCTGACCGGGAGCAGACTGACTACGACAGCTGCGAGGCAGAAGCCAGAGATCCCTTGCTCCATTAAAACATATAGGCATCGTGGCAGCAATCCATTGGGGAAGCACTAAGTGGAGCCCGCGAGTAGGGAGTGGGTGGGCAGCAAACGGCTGGTTTTCCAGGCGCATGCACAGAAGAGGTCAGAAAAGTCTTCTCGTAACCCGAGAGCGACACTTAAATCGGCAAAAGTTCATCAGGCCAAAACGACACTTATATGGAAACGGAGGGAGTATAATGTACTTATGACAACAATCATTTCGTCATGGAATGTGCATTGTTGATTATCTTCCGTGACGATAGATTTTGGTCATAAATTAGTGACGATTAACCAAAATGTCATAGATTTTATGAAGATTGTTTTTTCATGAACCGTTGAGAAGCATGACATGGATCTCACGTGGCTGGACTATTTAACTTTCAGCCCATTAGTTCTCTGGCCTTTTCTGGCCCTTTATTATTTGGCCGATTTATTTTGGAGTACATTTATCTTTTGGCCTACTTATTTTTTGGTCCATTTAATTTTCAGCGCATATTTTCCTACTAAATCATTTTTCCAGTTTTTGCAATGATGGTATTCAAAATCCCAAAAAACATATGTAAAGGGATCACGGATGCTATTCCTTAATTTTGGTGGGGTGATGAGGATGATCATAAGAAGATTCATTGGAAAGCGTGGTGGAAGTTATGCATACCGAAACAAAGAGGAGGTATGGGCTTCAGAGATCTTGAAAGTTTTAACATAGCAATGCTAGCAAAGCAAGCATGGAGATTGCTATATGAGCCAAACTCCTTGTGCGCAAGGGTGTTGAGAGCCAAGTATTATCCAGATGGCAGAATCCTCAATGCAAAGCTAAAAGGTGGTAGCTCCTATACATGGCAGAGTATACTTGCTGGGTTGGAAGGCTTCAAGTGGGGATATATATGGCGTGTAGGCGACGGTACCCAGATTAACAGATGGGAGGATAATTGGATTCCATCAAGCCACAATCTGAAAATCCAAACACCGTGTGGTAATAATCTAGTGAGAACTGTTGATGAGTTGATAAATCCAATTAATGGTACATGGGACGAAGACTTGGTGAAATCACTATTCTGGTCAATTGATGCAAACCGTATTCTCCAAATTCCTCTATGGTTTGGAAGAGAGGATCTGGTTGCCTGGCATCATAACTTCAGAAGAAGTGGAAATAATAGTCGAGCAAGTGATATGGGAAATAACCAGGTATGGAACAAGTTGTGGAAACTCAAACTTCCTGGTAAAATTAAGATATTTGGGTGGCGAGTTTTGCATGGGCTAGTTCCTTGCCGGGCTGTTCTAGCAAATAAACATATCGGTAATGAAGTGAACTGTCCAATATGTCAACGAGAATGTGAAGATATCAAACATATGCTATTTACTTGCAGCCGAGCAAGAGAGGTTTGGTCAGCACTGGGTGTGTGGAGACAAATTGAGAATCTACTGAATGTTGACCGTTCAGGTTCAGTCCTTGTTGAAGAAGTGATACGTATTGGGGGGCAGGTCTCTTCACTGAATAATATTGGTTTTGCAGAGTTGGTTTTGACTGGAGGATGGTATATTTGGTGGGAGAGAAGGCAGGTCGTGCATGGCGAAAATATCCAGAGGCCACCACGTACGGAGATCTCAATGGCGGCACTTACCACCAACTATATGTTATCAAACAAAAAATCTGCTCAGATTCGTCAAGGCCGGACAAAACCGCCAGAAGGTAAACTCATGGTGAATGTTGATGCTTCTTTTGATAGTAACTTGGGTGTTGGAGGTACAGGTGTTGTGATCAGAGATGCTAGTGGTGGATTCATTGCAGCAGCACACAATTATTTGTCTCATGTAGTGCATGCGCCTATGGCGGAAGCCCATGCTCTGAAAGAAGGTCTAAAACTGGCACAACACATCGGGTGTACTCGTTTTATCACTCAAACAGATTGCATGCAAGTAGCTGAAACAATGAAAGGAGGCGGGTACTCAGCCACATCCGCAGCAGCAATTTATGAGGAGTGCAACGTCCTATGGAATTGTTTCGACGATGTATCGATTCAGCATTGCAACCGGGAAGTCAATCAGGTAGCACATGAACTAGCTAGAGAAGGTTCTTTTCAAAATTATCTTGTATTTGGGTCGATGAACCCCCTAGTTTCATTTTTGGTGATCTGATGAACGATGTAGTTGTTTTATCCAATCAATAAAGCTAGCCGGATGGCATTCCTTCAAAAAAAATCTGATCAGGCTTAGTCCGATTACATCAATGGGCCCAACCTTTAAAAGCAATTCCATTGAATCTCATTTGTAACCATCAGCACACATATTAAATATACTACAAAAAATCATCTCAATCATCTCACAGTACAATGTATATGAAATACAAGATAACTGTAGCATGCATCAAAGCCAAGCTGAGCTGAATCCTCTTGGCTTAAACACGCTGAAACGCTTTCAGTGTCAGCTCTGGCGGCAGTCTTGGCCTCTTCTTGACCAGCCCATCAGTGCATGCAAATTGCTGGGCCGACCTTGAGGCCCAACCCTCTTAAAGTAGTTAATGTAGGCTTGGTCCTTATGAGAATTTAGGCTCGGAGAGCTTTGATTTGTCTTATAATTTTATTTTCCTACTTAACAAATGTAGTCAAATAAAGGATTGTAGATGAATAAATGAATTTGAGCATCTAAACGAACCATGTGACAAACCTAGCTTGCTAACTATATACATAGTCACATATTCCCTCCATTTTTTCGTTGATTATGCTCATCAGCTCAAATTTAAGCTAATAGGCGTCGTCTAGATCAGAGAGAGTACCTTCTACAATCACAACAGAAAATAATGAAACGGCCCATACAGAGATGAACCGGCCGCAACAGTAGCTGCCGCGATGTGTATGGCTGGCCTCGAGTCAGACGGCCACTGTTTGTCGACCGAAACAAAAGTCTTTTTTCCAAGCGCTTGTATAATACAGCAAAACCCTTTGAGACATCAGTCACGCACGGGAGATGCATGATTACATATATCGGCAAAGTACAGAGTAGGGAAATTATTACTAGACTAGATAGAGGCGCGGGAGCAAAGGTTTTCTCATGGATTTAGGCAATAATTATTACGAAGCCAACTAGCTACGAAGAGTCTCACATGCCCTAAGTTTGCATCTCTACAGTCACCACCCAATAACCATCTGCCGTAAATGTTAAGATCTTGCCGCGATATTATTCCTTGGGCTAATTAATCGGGGCCAAGCCGCGGCAAATTGCACTGGTAGCTTGCGCTGCCCATGACGATGGCGCCCACAACCGTAGCCAAGCAGATAAGCACAATCCCGATGATGAAGACCACAACTGAGGCATAGGTCCTACCCAACATCGTGATGGCAATGGCCGTAGCGAAGATCACGAGCCCTGCGAAGATGAAGGGCGCCACGTGCAGGCATGTCATTGGCTGCAGCTCCTGGATCTGCGGGTCGGCCCGGCATGGCCGGCTTGCGGCGGCAATGGCGCCGCCGCCGCCGCCGTTCTCCAGGTCCACTGGCCCGAGGCCGTTCGATGCGTGGTCCATCTATCGGCTCGCCGATGGTTTCGTGCTTTTTCACGGGAGGAAGTGCATCCCTGGCCTCTGCACGCCAACATTTAAGGGACGTGGTTGCACTGTTCCAGCGTAATACCGGCCGAGTTTTCACTAGTACAATAAGAGCCTGCAGTGACGCAGGCTTAAAAAGTTTAGTGGCGGACGCATAGCCATACGTCACTAGAGGCCTCGCCCCGGCTCCTGTAGCAGCTTGAGGTGGCGGACGGAATGACGGCATCAGAAAATGTTTCTGAAAATGGCGGACATGCTGATGTCATTCTGGTCTGTCACTCCTATTTTGATTTCCAACGGCGGACATTGCTTACGTCATAGGCCACATCCGTCATCCCACCTCTCCCCGGCCCAAGGAAAAAAAACTCTCCAGCCTTATCTCTTCCTCCCGCGTCTCCTCCACTTCTCTCTCTCTCTCTCTCAACCTTATCTCCAGACTTCTCTCTCACGCCTCCCTCTCCCTCTTCCTCCATGGCGCTCGGCATCAAGACGCGGCTGGCCGCGGGCAGAGCAAGGCACGGCTGGCGGCGGCGAGGTCCGTGGTGGCGACGGCGGCGCGGCTGGCCTCCCTTCATCTCTCTCTCTCTCTCTCTCTCTCTCTCTCTCTCTCTCTCTCTCTCTCTCCCTAGCAGGTAGCGTCCGTGGTGGCGACGGCGGCGAGCTGGGATCCGGCGCGGTACTGAACGGCGACGGCGTCTCAGCTCAGATCCGGCGCGGCGACGGCGCCTCGGCTCAGATCCGGCGGCTAGGGTTCTGGTGCTGCGGGCTGCTCCACGGCGGCGGCTCCACGCGACGTCGGGCGGCGCAAGCACGTGTGGGCCCGACATGGCAGCGGCGTTCAGGTCCGGACCAGATCGGCGACGGGCTGCACTGCTACCACGGCAGGCTGTCCGGAGACGACGGGGGCTGCACGATTGCTGCTTCGGTACTCCCCAATCTTGCTCCATTCCATTTTCCCCTGGATTTTTTCCCATATTGGTTTGTTGGTGGATGATTGATGCGATGTGGGATTGAGGATTTCTTGTTTCCCTGCCTGTACAGATGTGCAACTCGCAAGAAAGGCTGCTGTGTTCTTCGGTACTTGAAGTGAAGCACCAGGACGACGACGACGGTGTGGCCTTCCCGACTCCAATGCTTCCACCTTGGCGTAAGGTTTGTGATCTGCTGAATCTTCACTCAAAAAGTGCCGAATTATTTGTTCACGTAAGGCAATGTCAAATTGAACAAGAACTGTGTTGAATTGCAGCACTGTGATGTATTTTTGTGCAGCACAAAATAGTTGATGTCGTCCACATGCTATGTTAGTGCAGAACATTGAAATAATGGGCATTTTCTTGATGATCTTTGTCTAGCAGCATGAGAAGTAGGTTTTGGTAGTTTGAATCCGTGTGATTACTGCCTAGCAACATGAGAAATGAGAATTTTGCAATTGTAGTTTGGACGAAATGCAGTGAAATTGAACAGTCAAAGTAAAACATTCAGAGAATTGAACTTTGCACTTGTATTTTTGAGTTGCACGTTTGTTTGTTAGCATATTTTCTAAACTTAACTCCCTTTTTCTTGTACACAGGATCTTGGATGTGGCAACAAGTTTTTGATTCTTGTAAGTCTGGAATTGGAGATGGGAGGTAAGCTCAGATTGTAAAAAGGACCTGCAGTTGTTGCCTTGCATGCTGGAATACTCGAATGTATGTAATCTCAATGAAGTACTGGTAGTCTGATCTAGCATAATCGCTCTATTTACTTGTGCTACACGAATGTAATATGAATGGATGGTGTAAAGATTACTATGCAGTTCAAGTGTACCTAGCTTGTTTCAGTTCTTGTCATTTGGTGCTAAGTCTCTTATATACTTCTTATTTGCAAGACTGTCTGCTTTAGTGTTGCTATATAGCAACATCAAAGGAGACAGCAGGGCAGATTAGAGGTATTAGGGGCCTTTTTTTTTAATTTTGAAAAACCATTGTAGTGGCGGACATGATGATATTAGCATGTCCGTCACTGTTGGGCCTGACTCCAGTGGCCGACGGATGACGTCAGCAGGACCGCCACCGGACTTAGTTTTGAGTGGCGGTCACTTGTGTCCGTCACTGCTCTGTTCACCTAGTAGTGGCGTTTGCGTAGTGGCGCACAGCTTGTCCGCCATTGTAGTCCAAAAATGTCCGTCACTAAAGGCCTTCATTGTACTAGTGTTTAGTGAGGGCCTACCTCGACGTATGAATGGATTTGAGTCCGTATTTGGTATCACAAGGAAAAAGAATTCGACTTGCACTTGAAGCGCCGATCCCATCGGAGCCGGTACCGTTGGCAAAGTGCAAACTGCAAAGGTTGATTACTATTTTTGTTTCAAGAAAAATGATTACTATCCTTCAATATTAATCTTAAGAAAACATTGTGCTGAATAATAAAAATGTTTCAGCTTCAGCGAAATATTGATATATATATAGTCAATTATTTGAATTATTGTGAGTATTGATGTCCTTGCTCATGAGCATTATCAGGTAGTTAAATGCAGTATGGATTTACCCATCGTCGCCCTAGGTAGGGTAGAAATAACCAAAATGGCTTCATGCTTACCGCAAAACTTTCTTCTTAGAATCTTCTCTAAAGATGGCAAGATTTTAAGTGTAAATGCAATACCATGAGATGATGAGAATAAGACTTCGTTTGGATGTTGGCATTGAGGGTGCAGAATTGAATTGGAGCTCCAATGCCAAATCTGAGCTGAATTGGAAATGGCCTGCAATGCCAATGCTGCTGTTTGGATGTGCCTGTAATTGGCAGTTGGAATCAAAGGGTAGTAGCCAATTCCAATTCCTGTTTGGATGTACAAACCACTGAATTGTAAAAGTTTGAATGTTTGAACAGCATACAGTCTGTACTTGTATCGAAATATATTCTACACAACTGTTGCATATATTTGAAAGAATATATATGATGTTAAACACAAAAAACGTGAGAATATTGTGGAAAATAGTAAGAACAAGGTAAAAATTCTGAAAAATTCCAAATATCAGCAGCAACCTTTTTAAAAATATTGATGACTGGACAGCAGCATAAATGTTGATACAAGGCCATTATGGTACCAAATAACATGACACAAATTGTTTTCATGTCTCTTCCAAGTACAACAACGTGTCCAACGATAAGAGATAAACAACAAATCACTAGTTTAGGTCCATAACAGCAAAGCAACCATCATCAAGCATCTAGTTAACTATTACACACGCTTTGTTCAAGCACCATTCTTCTCATTCAACATCAGCAACCATTCCTTCCTCAACTCAATAGGAAGTTCCATGAGCGCTCGGAATAAGCGTTCACTAAGGATTAGCTTCCCGTAAGCACGCAGCATGTCACTTCTAGCCAAATCTGGTATCATGTCTAGTGCAGCAAGGATTTCAGCCGGCGGAGTCACCTGGGGAAGTGGTATTGGCTCAGTGGACTTCAGAGCATTGCCAAATGAGGTCTTCATATCTCCAAATTTCTAGGGATTTGAAGGAGAGAGGGAAGTAGGGCCGTTCAGATCTGGACGTGCTGCTGGAGGACCTCTCCACGGGCTGCTGCTTGAGGTGCTGGGGCGAATCCATGGCAGCAGATTGAGAGGGGAGGAGGATGGGGGCGAATCCATGGTGGATTGAGAAGGGAGTAGGGGATGGGGGCGAATCCATGGCGGATTGAGAAGGATGGGATGCGGGCTCAATTCTCAGGGGAAGAACGACGAGGGAGGATGGATGTGGACTCACCTGCGCCGCTGGTTTGCCGCCGAGTCGCCGTCTCCTTCTCTTCTCTGCAGGCGCGCTGGAGCGGGACGACTGAGATGCGGTGTTTTGACGAGGCGGGGAGGGGAAAAGTGGGCGCGGGGGGAGCGCGGGGCAATTTCGCGTGAATGCCGAGCGCGGGGGCTCCGAATCGAGCGAAGCGGTACGCGGGCAAGGCGGAAAGCGTTTTGGCATTCGACGGTGATTCCGTAAGCAAATTCCAAGAACATCCAAACGCTGGAATTGGAGGCTGCCGAATACCAATGCCAAATTCTGCCCTCCAATGCTAACATCCAAACGCTACCTAAAGGTAATTGATGGTCAAAGATAGAGATGTTTGACTTTGATTAGACTTGGAATCTCAATTATTTTGAACTATCACGAGTACTGCTGTCCTTGCCCATGAGCATTATCGGGTAGTAAAAATGCACACAACACATGATTATATTTTGTTTTCTTTGTTGGACAAAGGGGATTTTTATTGATCCCCGGCATCTGAAGAAGCCACCGTATCAGTATATTCAATAAGAAAAAAAAAAGATACAAGCCAAGCTATTCTCCAGATCCTATACATTCTGTGTCATTACTCGATTGAACGGGGTGTTCGGCACATATTTGGATCGTGGGAGCAACATGGGTAGCGAGATCGATCTAAGAACACGCAGAGGGTTTATACTGGTTCAGGACTTCCGAAGGATAAAAACCCTACGTCCAGTGTGGATCTTGTATAATGTGACAGTCTTTGCGCTAGGGTTTCGCAAGGTGTAAGATACCTTTCCCCAGAAGGGTTATATGAATATTTATAGGTCAGCTACCGTCTATCAGAGTCCTAATACATCACAAGTCATTTTTTCCTTATTTGGTAAAGAGATCGGATTCTATCTCTAAATTGTGTCGCAAAAGACAAGTCTTCGAAAAAAGTCTTAAAATAGCTTTTAGAATATCACGTTGTACCAACAGAAAATCATGCAGCGTGTTCGTCTCGCTGCTTTGCAGCGGCTGCTTTGCAGCAGCTACAGTGTTGGCAGTTATTTCTTCAGCAGCCGTTACAGTGTTTTCAACAGCAGCTACAGTGTTCGCAGTTATTTTTCTGCAGCCGCAGCTGCAGCGAAACGAACAGGTACGACACTATGTATCACCCCGTAAGTACCAACAGAAAATCACGTTGCACTGTATTGAGTTGATGAATTTTTGGCAACTAGCCAGATAAACTCTACTCGAGCCCTTTCCGAAAATCTACTCGAGCCCTACAACCGACTGCCTCAAATGTACGATCACCAGCCAACTACCGGCTGCCTCTCTCAGATGTACGATCGCGCCATTATTAATTCTTTGGGCTAATCTGGGCAAAGCCGCGGCAAATTCCAGTGGTAGGTTGCGCTGCCCATGACGATGACGCCTACAATCATAGCCACGATGAAAACCGCCATCCCGGTGAACAAGATGACAGTGGAGGCGTGGGTCCTCCCCATCGTCGTGCTGGCGATGCACGTGGGGCGAGACCCACGAGCGATCCGAAGATGAAGGGCGCCGTGCGGAGGCAGGTCATCGGCTGCGGCTCCGGGATCTGCGGGTCGGCCGGGCATGGCGCAGCCGTGGCGCCGCCGTTCTCGAGGTCTAATGGCACGACGCCGCTCGCTGCGTGTTCCATCGATCGTTAATTAATTACGGCGATGATGATTTCGTGCTTTGTTTTTCCACGGGAGGAAGCGAGATTCTGGTCTCTTCACGCCGACGTTTATGGGATGTGGTTGCACTGTTCGAGAGTAACGCACCATCTCGACGTATTAATCGATTCGAGTCCGTACGTACGTGTTTGGTATCGGAAAGGAAACAGAATTCATATTCAGTTACAGGTGAAACCCCTCTCTGTCTCACCAAAGTAAGTAAAGTAGGAGTTACTTGAGGCATAAAAGCATGAATACGTGGATTTCCTATGAATAAGCGCCGATCACGGCAGAGCCGGTTCCGATGGCAAAGAGCAAAGGATTCAATTTGTATGTGATGCTCTTGGTGGCGATGGACGGCGAGAATGGTACGGGAGGACCAGCGCAAAGCATTCAATTTGTATGTGATGCTTATAGCCTGGTTCACCCTGGAAACACCGCAACCGGTGTGTTCGACGGGATATAGCCGCGAGCAGAAGTTGTGCTGACAGAGATCGCGGACGAGGCGAGGCTCTGGCGCACGGAAGCAGCAGAGATGCTGCTGTGATGTGGTGGTGTTTGTTGACTTAAAATGTGGCGCATATTCTACAGGAGAATAACCATCGGAACCTATTTTTGTCCTGAATACAAAGACGAGCAGTTCTCCTGCATGTTTGAGAAAAACAACTGACGTGCACGTCCATGATTTCTCGTGTAACACCGCGAGTACAAAGATAATCGCAAGGCTTACTCAAAGCGGGACTAAGGGTGTGTTTGGATGGGAGTCAAGTGGATTGGGGCAGGGTCAGCCATGTGTTTTGGGGCGAGGCCGCCCCTGTTGCTGTTTGATTGCAAGGCTGGGGCGGGCTATTTTTTTTGTTTGGTTAGAGGGATTAATGGGGGCGAGGCTGACCCAGTTTTTGTTTGGATGAATGGTTGGGGTCAAGCACATGACTATGGTCACCTTTCCTTGAATGATGGTGAGTTTACCTCCATTTTATGCATTTGCTTCACTCTTACAAAATAATACCAAGTGAAATATCAAAAAATCAAAAACAGAAATATAAACAATAAAGAAAAGAAAACAATGCGTGATGGCTTGTTTCAAAAATACGTGATGGGCTGCCCATAACTACTAGCCCATGAAGCCCACATTATTGGCCCATTCAGCCCATTGTCCACGGAGACAATACACGAACAGTTTTTTTTTCTCATCGTAGCTTCTTCTTCCTTCCTCCTCTGTCCGCCATGACCGGTGCACCCAAGCTTTGATTTAGCACCAATGAAGTGCTGCTACACCCATAAGCAAGAAAAATCGACTACTCTTGTGCTCCTCATCTATTTTGCTCCATCAATTTCGCGTTGTTGGCATCGGAGATAGCCCAGATCCTGGCGTCCCTTTGCCCTATTCGCCCAGTTCGTCCGCTCTCTCTCTTTTTTTTTTCTTTTTCTCCTAATTCGATGGACACCGCACGGAGTGAGGAAAAATAGCGGCGGGTGAGCGAGTGGGGAGAGACGGGAAGGTAACCGAACTCGAGGTGAGAGGCCGCTCGGGTCAGGCGAGAGAACGGTGTCCGCGCCATCCGCTCGTTTTTGAGGGATGGAGCCGCCACCGAATAAGAGCGAATATTCGCTTCGTGGCTGACTCGCCCCCGGCTGACCCTCAACCAAACACGCGCTCAAAAAGGGCCGCCCCCGCCCAACTCGCCCCAGCCATCCATCCAAACACACCCTAAGGCTCTCCGCATTGGGGAGCGCTACCCGTTCCTTCAGTAAAGAGATAGCGTAAATGATGTTGCACCGGCTTCCTTTACCGCCTCCGCTATCGAAGCGGAAGGCGAGTCTTCCGCTATTCGTAGCGAAGCAGAGGAACGCCGCTACCGCACGTGGGGCCCGTGCGCCCACCGCTTGCCGCGCTGCTTGCGGCGCTCGGACTTGTTAAAATGAGATGGTAGTTAGAGATGGTTGAA
Organism: Eragrostis curvula; assembly: GCA_007726485.1. Lineage (NCBI taxonomy): Eukaryota > Viridiplantae > Streptophyta > Magnoliopsida > Poales > Poaceae > Eragrostis > Eragrostis curvula. The sequence goes on from RWGY01000005.1 coordinate 5,632,590, forward strand.
TAAAATATGTAGTAATTGGGATAGAGGAACGATGGGTGCAGGAGAAATTGATATAGAGGAAAGAATTTCGATGATCAGGACATAATATTCCTTTTAGAGGAAGCAAATAGAGGAACATGAGTGCGGAGAGCCTAAGCAATGATTTTCATAACGTGGATGATGAGGTTTGGTATTAGCAGGAGAGGCAATTCTGGCTGACATTTTGCATTATAAAAACACAGATCTCGGTCGTAAGGGCATGTACAACCCAGAGACAGGGGGTCGTCTCTAAACAGTGATAAAGACAACTATACAGACGAGTCATACAACCCAGAAACTATCTCATTGTCTGCAAGCAATTTAATATTATGCATATAACTAAGATCAATTATGAATAAATTTGTGTGTGCAATTGTGTGGCATGATTGTTCACATTGACATGCAAATAATAGTAGAGTACTATTGACTACTCAAAAATCATGAGACAATATTCAGCTGGCGTATGACGTTTCCTATGGGGCCCACACCTAAATTGCCAAAAGAAAGAAATACACCTTCCCCTCTCTTGCGTTATTTGCTTCCCACAGTGAAGCGTTCTTCGTCCGAGCGCTTGCTGCAGCCAAATCCAACACCGGCTGTAGCCTAGATCACAAAATCAAATGCTCATGCTTGCTGGTGGCCCTAACCGCCCACCAGATCCGCCGCCTCCATTGCTCCTCACCAGCTCTATTGTCCCAATTTTTCTACGCTGCCAGGATAGTAGCTGTCCCACCAAAACCGAATTTCTTTCGAATAATCTAGATAGCGATGAAGCTGGAACCAGACGGACACCTACAAACAGTTGGAGCTTCGAGAAGCATCACTGAGCGGAAGATATTGGCATGGACCGATTCGAGTGACGCCCGCCATGGTACAGCTCGCCGAGTCTGAGGACAGGTGAGTAACAGCGAGCGGACGAAGGAGCGGGGATGCGGACTCCACGGCGCGTGATCCCTCCGGCGGACTCCTCCCCATCCCTCCTCTCCTTCTTCTTCCGCCGGCCAGGGAGGCAGCGCGGCAGCCTGGAGCTCCCGTGCGGGATCTCGTCGGCGCGTCGCCTGGAGAAGACGATATCTACAACGGAGGCCCAACCGTCTCCTCCGCCTGGGAGCACGGGACGGGCTCGTCGCCTCACGAGACGACGCAGAGTCCGTCTCCAGCCTTGAGCGGGGCTTTTCTACAAATGTGCCAACACAGAGACAGGATAAAGACACGGGTTGTACGTGCCCTAAGAGTGACATAGACTTGACAAGCGTGAGAGAGAGCTGATAGGCAAATTGCCATGATGAATGTCGATGTAAAGCATGATGATGACAAGAACATGGGAACTTTGAATTGCTTGTACCCTAATTACTCCCTTAATTACTCACACGGCACGAGACCACTCGCTATACAACCCAAACCAGTGATCCAACCGGCCGGTGGCCATAGATCGACACATCGATTACGCACTCGTGACGCGATATTTGTGCGGATACCTACCTAGCTAGGAGTAGTCATCAGCGCCAAGCAGTGGCGGAGCCAGACACAGAACACAGGGGGGGCCGGTCGGACAATTCCGTAAAGACATGTCAAAAAATACACGACTCAGTACATGGGCGCTGGATTAATCAGTCTACGCATCCACTATAAAATCAATCACACGAACTTCAGGACGTGAGGTCAATTAACAGAACGTAAAATCAATTTTATGTTTGTACTGGAGAGGGTAACAAGAAAACGTACTTAATTGTAGATTAACACCAGCAACAGGTATCAGAGTTAAGGAAGCAGGCCAATATATAGAGATACAGCGACGGGCGGACTGCCGGAGATGGGCCGTGCAAAATTGTGCGACGGCCGCTTAGGCTTGTTTTGGCCTCCTTATCGCCCATCAGTCTGAGGAGCGATAGTTCAGTTCCTTCTATACCCCATTCGATCCGATGCCTAACAGCCTAAGGGCCAACGCGTTTGTTTTCCTTTCAGTACTCAAGACCAATCGGTAGTGCTTCTCGTTATAGGCTTTCGGCTTCAAATAACAGTCTGAGATAACTAAATCTTCAAAAAAAATCCTTGGCCAAGGGGGGGCCAGGGCCCAGGCTGGCCCTGGTGTGGCTCCGCCAGTGGCGCCAAGCCGTGGCAGATTGCACTCGTAGTTTCGCTCCGCTGTAACGAGGGCCCACACAATAGTAGTTAAGAAGGAAAATACCATCCCGCAGATGAAAATCAAGCTCCAGACGTAGGTGCTGCGCACCAAAGCGCAGGCGATGATCGTGGCAACCAGCACGAGTCCGGAGATGATGAAGGGCACCAAGCGGAGGCAGGTCACCGGCTCCGGCTCCCGCATCTGGGGGTCAGCCGGGTCCGGCGTGCTCGCGGCAGCGACGACGCCGCCGCCGTTGCCGTTCTCTAGGTCCACCGGCACGACGCCACTCGCTGCGTGTTCCATTAATTGGTGCGTCCATGGTTTCGTGATTTTTTTTCCCACGTACGGGAGGAGGCGGGAGCCTAACGTGTCTGCACGCCGACGTTTATGGGATGTGGTTGCTCTGTTCGAGATGTGCTCGGGATCGAGCAGCGAGATCAAATTATGGTGACCATCTCGATTTATGGACCGATTTGAATCCGCATTGGCATAAAAAATGAAACGGAATTGGACTCGGAGCGCACCACATCGGAGCGACGGAGGGAACAATATATAGCTCGACACGCTGCCGTGGCCGGAACCATCGAGCACCCACCATACGTTCGTGATGTGCACCATCCTGCAGGCGAGGACTGCCGCGACGTTCGTGTTCATTGCAAAGCAGAGACATTTTATATATATATATATATATATATATATATATATATATATATATATATATATATATATATATATATATATATGAGGTTTTTTTTTATTACACAGTACAACTCAGACACAACACACGCACACTCACCCCTATGAACGCACATATGCAAACCCTACTCCTATGAGCATCTTCGAAGACTGAGTCGGCAAATTCTCGAAGTCACCACTGGCGCCTCGCTGTCGACGGCCACGTCACCTACCGCTAAAAGCACAAATGCCGTTAAATCCTAGAAAATTCGCTCTCACCGGGAGTCGAACCCAGGACCTCAAAGGTGCTACTCGAATGCCTTAACCATTAGGTCAAGACCCCTTTCACATATAGGAGGCTATTGCTCTGTTTTGAGTTGCATTCTTTTTAGATACAATTCTTTTTAGATACAAGGAATTTTTATTTCAAGGTGGAATGATATTTCAGCCGCCACTCGCTGCGTGTTCCATTAATTGGTGCGTCCATGGTTTCGTGATTTTTTTTCCCACGTACGGGAGGAGGCGGGAGCCTAACGTGTCTGCACGCCGACGTTTATGGGATGTGGTTGCTCTGTTCGAGATGTGCTCGGGATCGAGCAGCAAGATCAAATTATGGTGACCATCTCGATTTATGGACCGATTTGAATCCGCATTGGCATAAAAAATGAAACGGAATTGGACTCGGAGCGCACCACATCGGAGCGACGGAGGGAACAATATATAGCTCGACACGCTGCCGTGGCCGGAACCATCGAGCACCCACCATACGTTCGTGATGTGCACCATCCTGCAGGCGAGGACTGCCGCGACGTTCGTGTTCATTGCAAAGCAGAGACATTATATATATATATATATATATATATATATATATATATATATATATATATATATATATATATATATATATATATATATATATATAGGCCTACGCTATTTAACGCGCTGCGCGCTAAATAGCTATTTATCGCGGCGGCTCCCATCAAACCAGGCAGACAGAACAAGCCGCAACAATAAAAACTTCACCGCAACCATACAAACGTCTCCCGCAACCGTAGAAATTGGAAGCTGATTTACCGCAACCGTACAAACCTGGAAGCTGGTTTGTTCCTCAACCATAAAACTTTTTCTGACCACAAATCCAACCCGCAGAAGCATCCCACAACCATAAAATCTTTTATGTCAACCGTAATTCTTTTCCCCACAGCCGTCTCTCCTATAATCATTAATAGTTTCCGCTTTCTTTCTTCTTTTGGAAATATAAATAGCATGCTGCTTAACTAGAATCATTTATCAGGGTTTGCTACCGTCAATTTTTAGCTCAGTACTAGTTTCAGCTTCAGGAACTAGGAATTGGGCAAATCAGCTTCAGGAACAAGTCTTTCTCGTGGACTCAGGCAATAAAACTTTGACAACCCTAAATCTTTTCCACCACCGTAAATATTTTTTTTCCGTATGGTTGAAACTAGGAACTGGGTAGATGGTTCCTTCCTGCTCCATTGCGTACATGTTTTGGAACCGTAAAATTTTCATTTAGTTCCTTCAACCGTATATGTTCCATTTATTCCATGCTTGCTTTGTCTTTAAACCATAAATGTTCTCACAGGTCACATACAAACATCACGGCTGTGCTTTTTAAACCATATTGTTTTGTCACATGCATGATTTAGGAATGACCTCTATGTGTAAATATTAAGAAACATTAATCAGGGTTTGCAGCCATAATATCTTATCAGACAATACAAGTCTTATGTTTTTTGGCCTCGTAAACTGGAGTGAGCATCAGAGGCTTTTGGTGATGTAATATTCAATGGACTAATAAAAAAAATGTGATTCCGAACCATAAAACGATATGAACTCCAACAAGAACAATAAACTTTGATGCCTTTTGACTATACATACTTTATTATTCTTAACCACAGAAAAAAGGAAACATGTGACATCCTAGGCAGGGGATTCAAGACTGCAGAACGACGAAGGACAAGCGCCCTCAAAAAAAAAAAAAAAAACGACAAAGGACAAGCTTTGCTCGGTATCCTCTGGACCAGGTGACCGAGAAGCTCCTGAGGTGTTGAAGCACGACCTTTTGACCACGCCCATTTAATTTGCCACTGAGTCACACTTCCTGCACAAATGAAAAACCAAGATACACAAAACTATAGACTGAAGGCATAGAAAAAAAGTGAAATTTTAAACAAGATTGTGAAGGCCTAGTACAGAGTTAATAAGCACCAAGTGCACACAAGTTTATTGAAGAACAGATGAACACACAGTGACATTTCAAAAATAAATATCATTACGAAAGTGATAAATGCAACATAGAAAGTAAACATATGTTTTTGATCACTCAAAGTATTATTTGAAAATTTGCCATAGATCAAAACATAAGCTTCAGTGAACCCAAAAATTTGCCTGTAGGAAGATGTATATAGCATCTTGCTAGCTTTCATCCAGAAATGTTACATGATTAGACTTCTCAATTCTCATAGTGATACATGAACTAGATTATCACCAAACTGAATATCGCATGGCACCTGAACATAAATCGAAGCACTACATGAACTAGATTATACGGTTAGCATCAACATATTCAATGGTTGGGGATATATGATGCGCAGATCCAAGTACAAATGAGATCAGGTCCAAAAATAGCATGTTTTCCAATTAGGAAGATACATCTTGCCAGTGACAACGCTTGAGGATAGGGTATCACATAAAAGAGACAGGCACAAATCAAACATAAATTAAGCCAGATGATTTAATTACATGCTTCACTGTGACGCTATCGTCAATTGAAGAGAACAGTGGGGGATGGTAGATAAATTGATGCATCATTTTCCCTAAGTCTGAATAAAAATGTTGTGGATATGAGTCTATCAATCTCATATATTCTCAGCAAGAAACAGAATAAAAATCCTTTCACTAGGTACTTCAAAATATATGCTATGGTCATGCGACCGTCGTTCAAGTTTCTAGTGTGCTAAGAACAGGGCTTGTACATAATAAAGAAACCAAATGTAGAGGTAATGCAGAATGTAGCTGCTTTGTTGTCAGCAATTCGTTAAAATTCACCGGTCATTTTTTTTAAAAAAAATAACGAAATCTTCATTCAGCAAGTATTGCAATGTGGCATGACTAAGACTGAATTATCATGCTACCTGCAGAGATACACTTGGTTCATCACATTTGTTATTAAGCAAAAAAATCACTCGGTTGGTGAAATCCAGATGTAGAGAATGCACCTCATTTACAAATCATGTTCTCTACCACCACCACTTTTCATTAGCAACCATTTGCTTCTACCCATTAACAATTACTGAGCTCGAACACCAGAAAAAATCCATTTATCTCAAGACGTAAAATCAAAGGGGATCCAGCATAGAGGGAATTGAGAGAGGCTAACCTGTGTAGTGGAGCCATGAACCCCACAAATGAAGCCAGATCCAAAAAATTCATGGCAACACACGGTCCTACGTCAAAAATCGATCAATCAAAGGAATTAGAATAAAAAATTGAATCACAACATGGAGATGAAGGCTGAAAACGAATCAAGGAGCCGGAGCCGGCCTCGTTGTCGTGGTCCTGCTCAAGGTCGATGCCGCCCGCCACGGTTGCCGGGTCCCTGCGCTAGGTCGACGCCGCCGGACTCGTTCGTCGCTGGCTCGCGCGCCGGTGTCGCGGCTGACGGCCATCAGTGCCCCAAAGACTCCTCCCGACGAATCACAGGTCCCACAGCGATACCCCTCAGCGGTGGTGCGGCACCAAATCACCTGATCGAGATCTGAAATTGCAGGAGGGGAGATGGAGAGAGTGGAGGGCGGTTCCATGTTTTGTTTGTTTCACGGATCAGAATATGGTCGTGGGTTTGAAAAGTTTATGGTTTAGGATTCTATGGTTGCGGGCAGAAGGCATAAACCTTTTACGGTTGTGGGATTTCATGCCATCCGGTTGGGTACATGGTTTGATGGTTCGCTGGTGCGACTGGGCTGCCTCGGTCGGTAGGGTGGTGCGGTGGGGTGCTAAATAAGTTATTTAGCACCCTAGGTGCTAAATAGGAGTACTATATATATATATATATATATATATATATATATATATATATATATATATATATGAGGTTTTTTTTATTACACAGTACAACTCAGACACAACACACGCACACTCACCCCTATGAACGCACATACGCAAACCCTACTCCTATGAGCATCTTCGAAGACTGAGTCGGCAAATTCTCGAAGTCACCACTGGCGCCTCGCTGTCGACGGCCACGTCACCTACCGCTAAAAGCACAAATGCCGTTAAATCCTAGAAAATTCGCTCTCACCGGGAGTCGAACCCAGGACCTCAAAGGTGCTACTCGAATGCCTTAACCACTAGGTCAAGACCCCTTTCACATATATAGGAGGCTATTGCTCTGTTTTGAGTTGCATTCTTTTTAGATACAATTCTTTTTAGATACAAGGAATTTTTATTTCAAGGTGGAATGATATTTCAGCCTTTGCACCCAGTCGTTGCATATAGAAGGATCCCTGATGTTCTCGGCCAGCTCGTGAATAACATATTAGGATTCAAGTTGATTCTTCCAGTATTCCTAAACCCTGATGTCTCTTTATGCGTATGTTATCATGCATGTATTTGTATCTTCATCATCTTTATCTATTCATTTGAATCTTCTTATTTGTCTCACCAGGATTACTCTGGCCACTGGAAGTACCTGGATGACAATGCTAGTTATTACTCCCTTCACATTTCAATTTATTTACCGTTTTAAGTTTGGACATAGGAATTAAGAAGAGATGAAAAAGGTGATGGATATAGAAAACGATGCGGGGTGAAAAATGAGACAATAGCAATAGAGATGCATTGAAAAGTGATTGAAAAAACTGCACTGGGTAGTGAGAACTGTCAATATTTGATAAAAAATATTAAATTCTAGAACTGCAAATAAATTGAAACGGGAGGACACGGGCGACACCATGAGAGAGAGCGCCAGCATCGCTCCCGAGGGGCGACACGGGCGAAAACCTAGACCCCCCCCCCCCCCCGCCTCCTCCCCTCCGCCTGACCTCGCCGTCGCCGGAGCAGAACACCGGCACAACCCGTGCGCCCTGCAGATGAAGGAGGCGAGGGGGCTTCTCCCCTCCATCCCTCGCCCTGGGTGCACCCTTTTGGTCCGCCGCCTTAGCCCGGCGCTGCTGGCGGCGTGGGGGCACCATCGAGCCTCAGGAGTTGCGGTCGGTCCTCCGTCGGCGTCCTCCTGGGTTTCTTCGGAAGGGCGACAACCTCACAGCTCCATCCGACTTGTGCTGCTGTCTGGATCTAGCCGAAGTTTGGTCCTGGTCGCGGTGCCTGGCGGTGTCAATTCTGTGACCGCGTGACATGGTTGTGCTGTGCGTTCTCCCCCTCTTCCATGAGCAACCATAGCAAGGTAATTTGCCATCATGAATGTCAGGTGTACGGAGCATATTGATGATCAAGATCGTAGGAAATTTGAATTGCTTACACACTAATTAGCAGGGTCGTACCTATGGTTTTGGAGGCCCTGTGCAAAATGCAAATCAGGGCCTTATATTTCCTTTTTGCGAAGAGGGCCTTATATTTTTTTAATGTATATAATTTTTTTGCATTCGTTCTTGCAGTGAGTTTAAGAAAGTCCGGCATAAATACAACTGGTTGAAAACATTAACACCTCCCAATTTCACAGATTCAATATAGAACAATGATGTAGCAGGTTAAAAAAGTTTGCATACAAACTAAGGCTTCAGGGAAGGCACATGTCACTAAGTAGTAAGTAACAACGAGAATGAAGCTAAGAGAATAGATTGTTCTAGTTTCACCAACTTTCTTGATTTGGGAAACGGGAAACGTGATATGGTATAGGAGAATTAAGACACCAGAATCATTTTTTCACCGTAATTATAAGGACTGGGTGTGGCAACAAATAAATGATAACAAAATAGATAGCTTTGGATGCTTTAGAATAGGAGTATTCTATGCATTATTGCGGGGCAATTGTGTTTTTACTCTCACTTTGAACTCTAATTCTGATTTTACTCTTAATTTTTTAATTTTGTGATTTTACCTCTGGTTTTTCAATATGAAGCCAGATCTTACCCTCAGTAAGGGGTAAAATCAGAATAATTTTATTGCAATTTTACCCCCAGTAGGGATAAACTCTGGCTTCAGTTTGAAAAATCATGGATAAAAACACTAAGTCAAAAAAGTAAAGGTAAAATCAGAATTAGAGTTCAGAATGAAGATAAAAACATAATTATCCCTATTGCTAATTGCTAGCACTAATTTGAAGGCCCAAAAAAGGAAAACTCTATAAGTACAAAGTCTACCGTACGAATCTCCTACAAGGGGCTCGAACATGATTACGGCAGCAGGACTCCCGTACGTTTCTTAATCACCGAATAATTGGGCCCAGCACAATGTGGATTTTTTTAAAAGAAATAATAGTATTTTAATTAAAAATTGCAAAACTGGGGCACCTTTTGAAAAAATTGCAGAAATAGGAGCATGTCGGTCGCTGGATGACCGACAGGTCTCTAATCGGTCACCCAGCACCCGATTGCCCTTCGGCAGGCTGCCACGTCGGCTGTCGGATGTTCACGCGGACCTGTCGGTCGTCCAGCGCCCGACTAGCACCTATCGGTCATCCGACGCCCGATAGGATGCTATCGGTCACCCAGTGACCGACAGGCCCCAAGCCTTATCCATCCACGCCCGCGCCCTGCTCTCTCTCTCTCTCTCTCTCTCTCTCTCTCTCTCTCTCTCTCCATTCGCTTCTCCTTCAGCTCCGGCGGCGAGGGAGAGAGGCAGGGCGGCAGGGCTCGGCGAGTGGGGCGCGGAGGGCCTGGTGGAGGGGGGCCGACGGCCTCAGCTCGGCCGGCGCTGGAGGCCGCCTCGGGCGGCAGTCCAAGGTGAGTTTTTTTATTTATTTGTTTAGTTAGCCAATGTAACCAGTACAATAGGGATTAGTGTAGTAGTATTAGTCTAGGGATTAGTTTATAGGATAGTAGTTAGTAAAATAGGTAGTATAGTTAGGGATTAGTGTAGGTTTTAGTTAGGGATTAGTGTAGGTTTTAGTTAGTAATAACAATGGTAGTATTGGTTGATACAATGAGACATTTCATAGACATTGGTCATTATATGTGTGATGATGTGTTTAATTAAATTGTTCATAAATATTGATTGATTTTTATTTTTTAATGCGTGTAAAAATAGTTGTTAATATGGGTAGTAATTAATTTGTTCTTGAGCAGGATGTCCGGTGTAGTGAGTTTTCGAGTTTTTCATGGTGAAGGTCAAATTGAGCATCGTGACTATGGGGTAGATTTGAGTAATTTTCAGTATGTGGATAGTCCTTTGAATGATCCGGTAGAGATGCAGCGAGGCGAAATGTATGGCTGGTTACATAGTCTGCTGAATGTCGATCCTTTAGAATATCGGTTTGTAGTGAGAGCTATGATTCCTAGAAAGCATGGAGGCACATGGAAATGGGAACTTGTAGAGCTGAGAAGCAATAAACATTGGAAGCAATTTGTGACTATGGGATTACAACGGCATTTTGCTCACTTGTTGCTGGTGCAATCTAATCCGACAACGACCCGTCTTGAGGAGGATGTTGATGAGAATGCCGTCACTGCAGAGCAAGATGGAGTCGTGGGACAAATTGTTCGTGCGGAGCAATATGTTGGTGCCGAGCCAAATCACGTTGCTACAAATCCTGTGGTTCATCCAACCGCTGAGGATGGGTCGCAAATAAATGTTGGGACACTAGAAGCAGATTCGGGAGAGGTCCATGAGGCAATTGTTGATGAAATGGACAGGGATGATGACGAGTTTCGTACTTTCGTTGATGGAACAGCCGGTCAGGGATGGGGCATGGGATATGAAGAGCCGCGGGACTGGATCAATATGGAGAACTTAGCTGTTAATGATGGCCACAATTCATGTTGGGAGTATGATGCTATAGAGGTCCGCCAGGGGCAGATGTTTCCTGATAAAATATCTTATCAGCATGCCGTAAAGAGGTGGGCATTCTCAGAGAAGGAGTTCACGGTGGTCATTTCAAATCCGAGGACGTATGACGTCAAGTGCACGGCTCCGGGTTGCACTTGGAGGGTTCACGGATACCTGCCGAAAGCTGAGACGTCATTTGTGGTGTCTATCGTGGTAGGCCATTCGTGTTCATTGGATAGGACTCTTCTAAAACACAAGAACATGACTACACAATTTGTAGCTGGGTACATGTATCCTAAGATTGTGCAGAAGACCGATATGTCTCCTTTTGCTATAATGCATGCCATAGAGAATCGATTTGGCTATGAGATAAGCTATGATATGGCATGGAGAGCGAAACAAAAAGCCCTGGAAAGAAGATTCGGGACATATGAGGACTCGTACCACAACCTACCTGGCCTGCTTGAGCTTATGCAAGCTAGGAATATAGGAACTGTGGTTGCAGTGGACGAGTTTCAAAATACAAATGGGGACAGAGTCCTACGCCGTGCTTTTTGGTCATTTGGTTGTATGATACAAGCATTCATGCATTGTCGACCTGTTCTTGCTGTGGACGGCACTTTCTTGACTGGTAAGTACAAGGGGCAGATCCTCACCGCTATTGGAGTGGATGGGGAGAATCAGATTGTGCCAATTGCTTTTGCATTTGTGGAGAGTGAGAATACAGAGAGCTGGTTGTGGTTTTTGAGGTGGGTGAAGCGAGCGGTTGTTATGCAGAGACCCAATATCTGCATCTTACATGATCGCCATGCGGGATTATTGTCAGCAATTGATACCTTGCAGACAGACTATAATGATCAGAAATTTTGGCCTGACCTGCATAGTCGATGGTGCATGAGGCATCTGGGGGCAAACTTCTACAGGCAGTTTAAGAGCAAGCGACTTATGTATATGTTCAAGAAGCTGTGCAAACAGAATCGAAGGAGCAAATTTGACAGATTATAGGACGAGCTGGACAAGCTCACTGGTAACTACATGGACGAGGTTAAAAAGAAACCTCCTATGCCACGTGACGAGGAGCCGAAGGGGTTAGATCCTTTGCCTAATGAATCACAGGACAAAATTAGGCGCAGGAGGGGTGGACGAAGGGTGAAGTGCTTCTCAGATTGGATCAAGGATGAGCCGAAGGAGAAATGGGCATTGATAGCAGATACGGATGGATCACGCTATGACATTATGACCACTAATGGTGCAGAAGTTTATAACTGGGTATTGAAAGGGACTCGGTGCTTGCCTTTAGTGGGGATTCTGGAGTGTATAACTCGTGGGATACAAACATACCTGCAAGATCGCTATGCAAAAGCAGTTTTGCATGTGGCCAACCCACAAGTTGTGTTCAGTGCTAAGATCACCGAGTACATCGAAGAAAAGAGTGCGAAGGGGCAGATGCACATGGTTAGGAGAACAGGTAATAGGGATTTCGTCTTTGAAGTCTTGTTGCGGGGAAAGAGCGGACTTGGGATTGGTCGATCCGAAGTGACGATGGAATGCACATTGTGGCCACAGTTGAATAAATGCGAGTGCAGTTGCAATAAGCCAAAACTAATGCATTTGCCTTGCTCACATGTATTCACTGGATGTGCCAAGGCAAAGATTGATCCGCATCACTTCGTATCATCATACTACCTCAAGGAAGCTGTGATGTCCACATGGCAGGGCGAGCTGCTGGGGTGGCGTGCTGTGGCTGACTTCACAAAGCCACCAGAGGGAGAACGCATTTGGGTTCCAGATCCTGACAAAAAGGTTAAAAGTAAAGGTCGCAGAAAGGTTAGGCGTTTAAAGAATGACATGGATGAAGCGAAGGTCAAACGTCATACAAAGGAGTGCTTGGTATGTGGTGGAGACCATTTAAGAAAGGATTGTAGCCAATACCCAGTGGAGAAGGGGCCCGACAATGTGGAGTTTAGGCGTGTTCCCATGCGGAAGCCAAAGAAGCAAAACCAAGAAGCTGGCCCATCGACTTAATTTGATCAAGTGTGATCTATTTATGTTTGTTTGTTTGTACCTATAGTCATCATGTGTCCAGAACTATGTCTTTCAATTCCGTATGCGTACGTTATGAAACATTGTGTGTAATAATTATTTAGAACACTAGATATCGTATTGTAATACTTTGAGGATTGTTTGTTTATTTGCTATCATGTTTATATGTTAATGCTTCAGTGCACATTGGGTGTTTCATAGGTAGATGGCTAACCTGGAGTTGATCGATCCAGTGATCGATGCTAAGCATCGATCACACTTGCCTTCTGGGGAGCTTCACGACACACTCAGACTTAGGACGTTTGACGACTTTTGGAGTGTTGATCCACGTTGGACCCCGAGGTACGCATATGTTTTCTATATTATTTCAATATTTGTCAATTTCTCCATATTTTGATATTTTTTTCATAATCTAAAGGTCTCACAATTCAAATGACAGGTTACGTGCGGCAGGGTTGCTACCTCTTGCCCAGTTGTTGGACCCGAGGGGCCCCAGGAGCCCTCGGTTTCCAGTGGACCGTGCACTGTTGACAGCCTGGGTGGATCGGTGGAGGCCTGAGACACACACGTTTCACCTCACCGTTGGTGAGATGGTCCCGACACTGCAGGACGTGGCCATGTTACTTGGGCTTTCTATAGCCGGAGCTGCAGTGGTTCCTCCTGTTGTGAACCCCGGGTGGATGGATGATATCTTGGAGAGGTTTGCAGGTGTCCTCCCCCAGATCAGGAGCACCCGCAGTTTGATTTGCACGACAGGCACGGACCGACGAAGGTGTGGCTTGAGCAATTTCGAGTTGAGAGGTTGACCGTTGACTCAGAGGACTGGAGGGTTCGTAGGCACCTCGAGGCGTACCTTCTCTGGTTGTTCGGGTGGGTCATGTTCACTAGTACGCACCAGGACTCTGTAGACAAGCACTTCATCCAGATTGCACGGTAGATAGCAGACACATATCCTACAGAGATGCCTCAGTACAGTTGGGGCTCAGCTGTGTTAGCCGCGACGTACAGGACGTTGTGCGAGGCGTGCAGGCGGACGACCAGCGCGGGTTCGTTGACAAGGTGCCCTTTGTTCCTGATGTTGTGGTCGTTCGAGCGTGTGGACATCGAGCGACCGAAGCTGAGCTCGTACGACGCGTACGAGGATGACATGTACGACCTCGACCAGCTTGGACTTTACGATCCTCTCGGTGGACCTACTATGGGTTTGATTTGGTGCAAGCGCGATGTAAGTAATACCCTATTCTTGTGTATTTAAGTTTCAATTTTATTTTCGCTACTAATTCGATCATTCTTTCGATTCTTGCAGCCGAGTTGGGCTACAGGGACTGTACGTAAGGTGTACCCGCAGTTTGTTGCTGATTTCGACCAGCTGATGGTGGACCGGGTCAGGTGGATGTCGTACACCGCCGAGGAGGTCGCGAGGCGTGCACCGCGTGGACTCTCTGCCTTGTGCACACGTGACGCAGCTTTCTGGTTTACGCGGCGTCGCTTGGTCTTTGACATCTATGTCGAGCCGTACGCCGTGTATCGAGTCCTCCGCCAGTTTGGATACTTTCAGAACTTCCCTGTTCCTAGAGTGCAGCTAGATCACAGCCACACGTAAGTGCAACATAAACAAATTAATCCATTGTTCAAGTTACCTAAATGTTTACATATTCACAATATCTTTATTGCAGGTTTAACAGGAAAGGTCAGGGTCTTGCTTACGAGAGTACGTGGGCTAAGGAAGATGGAGTCGTGGATACAGCAGTGGGTTGGTGCAGAGACAGATGTGCACGTTTCACAGGGCCTATACGATCCGTTCAGATACGGGGAGTACCTTCAGTGGTTTCACAGGGCGACGCGTGTGCGGTTGTTTGCTGTGCCTGACCAACCTGTAGAGCACGTGGCTGAAATCACAGACACCTTCGCCACGCAGCTGACTCGGGCCTTTCACCTGATGGTAAGTTGTTTCATTTATTTTTTGTATTTATCCTACATGTTTAATTATTAATATTCTATTATCGTTTTTGTAGACTGACACGTTCAAGGATATCGCGGGCGACCTGGAGGATTTGAGCTCCCGATGCTACGAAAACCCTCCACGAGTCCAGCCACGGGACATGGGAGCAGCACTACTCCGTCTTGCGCGCCGCTGCAGAGATGCTCTCCGGTGCGCTTCCTGTACGAACACCACAGATGTGCAGCCGAGGGCACGACAGAGGTCTCCACCTCTCTCTACACCTGCTAGTGCACCAGGTTCTTCTCGTTTCCACGTCGGGGACTCGTCGTCGAGTATGCCTCTAGCCCCGCCTTTCATGCCAACTCCTGGATGGAACACAGGTACAAATAACATATCAATTTTGTATTCCTAACATTCTATTATTATAATTTAACATTGTTTTTTTCAGGCCCTGCGGTACAGTTCGCCGCGCCCGACTACTCCTTGCACTCTGCTTCTGGGAGCTTAGGGCATGAGTCCTCTTATGGACAGCCAGATGTGCAGGGTTTCTCTCAGATGCCAGGGGCTCCTCCACTGACGCAGCCCACCCAGCAGGTTCCTTCCACACCACTAGAGGGTCTCAGGATGAGGCAGCCACCAGAACAGTTCACATACCCCACCGATCAGATTCGACGAGCGAGAAAAACCCAGGGTAAGAGGACACAAGGCGAGCCCAACAAGCGTGGTAGGCGTGGAGGATGATTTCGAGATTATTGTCGTGTCTGTTGGAGCAGATATCTTGTATTATCATGATGTTTGTACCTTTTTATGCTACTTCCTTTCACATGTTCGTAGTTCAATTTGTTGCCTGCTCTTTGATTAAAAAAAAACGTACATGTGCTCCATGTCTCAAAACAATTTTTCTAAAAACACAACACCGGCACGAAAAAAAAAAACCCGCCGCCTGTCGGTAACCGGGTGACCGACAGGGCCTGTCGGTCAGCCCATGACCGATAGGTGGTGGCTGTCGGGCCGCTGACCGACAGGAGCCTGTCGGTCACCCGGTGACCGATAGGTCCCGAACCCCGCGCCACGTCAGCTGCCACGTAACCTATCGGTCATCCAGTGACTAATTGGTAACTGGGTGACCGACTGGCTGCTATTTTTGCAATTTTTGTTTTTAGTACCCAGATCTGCAATTTTCTATTAAAATACTATTATTTAAAAAAACATTCGCACAATGTGATAGTGATCTTACTATCCGCCAATCCTTAATCTCCCTCTATATCCATTGATCCCCTCTCAAATCTCATCTGCTATTTATTCTTAAGAAAACCAGAAACATAACAAAATATTATGTCTCTAATCAATAATTGTAGTAATTGATATTCATAATACTCCTACTCGTAGACTCGTAGTAACTTAATAAGCGTGTAATGGCCACGAACCTGTTCGGTGTTCATGCACACACTTTTTTTTTTGACATGCAAATAATCTGACACGTAGTTGTAATGATATTTTGCATCATACAGACCTGACCCCAAGACTAACCGCAATAGGATCCGGAAAAGGACCCGGTACCCTTAATTTACCGGATCACGAACCCGCTATCCATTGCAACAGTGTCCGGTATACAGTCCGTTAATTTCTAGGGTCCGGTGGGTGGCCGCCAAATCTGGAGGGAGCGCCGCCCGACCACCAAATCGTCGTCGCCATCGCGCGCGTGGGCGTCGCGCCTCCGCGTCACTGTCGCCGCAGCTCGTCCGCCGCCTCCCCCGTCGTCGTCTTCCCTGTCGCGCGTCCGCCGCCTCCCCCGTCGCCGTCGCCGTCGCGCTTCCGCGTTGCCGTCGCGCATCCGTGTCGCCGGCGCGCGTCCGTCGCCGCGTCTCCGTCTGCCTCCGTTGCCGCTTCCTCCCCAGCTCCTCGACGCCGCCCTCCCTGCACCTCGACAGGTAATTTTCCTTTCTGAATTCTGCCAGATAGTGGAGGTGTTCTTGAATTCTTGAAAGAACCATAGAAAGGGATGTGCTTCAGTGCTTTCAAGAATCCCACAGGCAACTGAATTGAAAATCATGGACATCCGAATCTTTTCTTTGGTCAATTACAGTGGGAGTTCATTAATGTGGTTTTCTCGCTGCTACTCTGAACATTCAGTCCATGTGACTCTATATTGTGCTGTGGCCTGCACTCTGAACATTCACTCCAGAGTGCTGTTGAATGCTTATTTTTTCTCGAGTGTTTGCTTATCTAGTGAAATGTTCATCAGCCAGCCACCTGATGGTCGCTAGACTTTCTTGATCTGTTCATGTGCATTCCTTTCTAGTACGTATGCATCGGACATGTTATTCATGTTGTCAGAAATATTCATTGGAAAAACATGTTCATCTCTGGAGTTCATCTTTGTGAATTGTGAATTTTGAATTGTGAATGGATGATTCCTTGGTTCAGAGGCAAGAATATGAAGGAACTGCTCTCCTTTGCCTACTGCGAAACTATTTTAGTTTACAAGTTTTCACAGTTTAGTTTCATGCTGTTTTCTGTGACTTGTTGCGTAAGAGTTCTGATGGTTTACGAAAGTAACAATTCTGAAGTGTCAGCTGGTCAACCATGCTTTCGTAGCATTTGTGTTCTTGTAAGTGCAACAACAGCAAGTTGCATATGCAATGCAACCACAAGTGGCGTGTTGCCCTGTGTCTTGCTTCTTGTTCAGTTTTTCAGTCAGTTCAAAGATACATGAACAGAAAATGAAAAAGTTCAGAGATACATACCATTTTCAGTCAGTCATGCTGCTTGTTCAGTTTCAGTCTTGCTGCTTGTTCAGTTTCAGTTTGGGCTACCATACATGTTTTGGAGTGCATTTTTCTTTATTACTAGTGCTGTTCATGTGTTATCTGATTGAAATGCATGTACCACTGTTATAACTTTGATCATCGAGTTCGGTTTGCAGCCCACTTGTCCCTCTGTGCATACTAATGCCGGTACTGAATTTTGCTTGTCGGTACTGAATTAACTTGTCGGTACTGAATTTTGCTTGAGGCAGCTGTGATTGCCACTACTGAAACCTGTCATGGCGTTATTCATGCTTGAATGGGTGGTCCTGTGTTTTTTCAGACAGAAAACAGAACTATAAGTAGAACTACCATTCAGAACCATAAGTAGAATGAAATGTATATCTCTTTTACTGAATGCGTTATTCATGCTTGAATGCTTCATGTGTTTTACTGTTACTACTCTGCTATATAAGTTCTGCTATATAAATGTTGACTGCGTTTTCTCTTCAACTATGTAGGATGGATGACTATGTTGCTGCCCTCCATGATGCATGGGTTGATATTTCTGGAGACAGCCTTGGTCACGCAGCAGCACAGAGTGTTGCTGGTGGCTCTGAGGCTTCAATGACTGGCCCATCACCTGTGCGTCACAAGGTGGCGACGACAAAGGTCAAGCAGCCCAACTTCTCAGCAGTTGAAGACAATGTGCTATGCAAAGCCTGGCTGGCGGTTAGCTGTGATCCTGCCGTCAACACTGGGCAGAGGAAGGAAGCTTTTTGGACTCGTGTGTGTGAAAGATACAACACCAAACGCGGCAGCAACTATCCAGAGAGGACTCAGAAATCAATTACGAGTCGTTGGGATCGTATCAAGGCTGAAATAAGCAAGTTCTCTGGCTACATGACCGACATGGTCCGCACCAATCCTAGTGGCATGACGGATGCAGATTATTCTGTGGCTGCTGGTGCTAATTTTGCTGCCATAGAGAAGCATAATTTCAGCCTCTTGCACTGTTGGCAGATCTTGAAGGATGAGCCCAAATGGATTGAGCTTAAAAGGAAGATGGACAACCCTCAGAACAGTGCTTCTAGTAGGGACAATGACCTCACCAGTGAGCAGCACAACTTTTTGGATCTTGATTCTGATGTTGCCTCACCAGCCAGAAAGCGTCCAGTGGGGAGGGACGCAGCAAAAGCGGCTAAGAAGAAAGCTCCTTCAGCCCCATCAGAGTACACATCCAAGATGCATGATCTCTCTGTTCAAAAGATCGACTTGTTCAAGGAAACTGAAGTGGAGAGGAAAGCTCGGCTTGATGCAATGCTTGCTCTAGAGAAGGTGAAGGCAAATGAGACTAGAGAGCACCGGCTTGATGCTATGCACTTTTCTGCTAATTTATATCCAGTTTTACTGTTAGCTTAACCTCAGAAATGCAATTTGCAAATTGTCACAGTGCATTGGAATGTTTTATTCTGTAATTGAGGCAGAAAGTAAAGTAGACTGAATATCCAGCATTGTCTTTCAGGTATTTCCTCAAATACCAGATATTCTGGTATGGTCCTGATTCTAGGATCATTTGTCATGTTTGAAGTAATTTTTTACATGTGAATCATTTGTCAATCTCTGAATGAACCAGTCCAGAATTGGGTTGTGCACTCAAAAGGCATCATGGGCAACAGAGAAGCCATATTGCTGTGAAGCCATATTGCAACTCATATGTCTCCAAGTGCCCAGAAAATTACAGTGAACTTTACATGCTTTGCACAAGAATTCAAAATGAGAATAATTCTTATTGATACATGTTACAAAGTATATGAGTACAAAATGAGATTACAAAGAATTATGGAGGCCGTCTGAGTAGGACTGTTAACATATATATCTTTGATGAGGCTATCAGAAAAAAAAAAACATCTAGATTGAACCATATCGCATCCAGTTGTGCTCAATGAGATCCCTTTGAAGCTGGCGATGGACAGCTTGGTCACGCAACTTGTGATGTGCTGCCACAAATGCTTCCCTTTCGGCATCAGATCCCAATGATGGATTCGCCAAGGTACTAATGTTGTCAAAGTTGGTATTGGCCTCATCCTTCTCATCCTCGACAATCATGTTATGCATGATAATACAGGCGGTCATAATATCAGAAAGACGCTCCCTGTCCCATCCATAAGCCGGCGGATTACTGCCCACCTTGCTTGAAGCACTCCAAAAGCTCTCTCGATATCCTTGCGAGCACCCTCTTGCATAGCAGCAAAATGTTCAGTTTTCCTCTCCATGGGATGGCGAACAGACTTCACAAATACAGGCCATTCAGGGTATATACCATCTGCAAGGTAGTACCCCATGTCATATGTCCGTCCATTGACAGTGAACTGAATAGGAGGTGTCTTTCCTCGGACATATGCTGAGAAAACGGGCGACCTTTGCAGCACGTTGATATCGTTGCAGCTGCCTGGAAGGCCAAAGTAGGCATGCCATATCCATAGATCCTGAGATGCTATAGCCTCCAAGATCATGGAGGGGTGCTTCCCGCGTCCAGTGAACATTCCCTTCCAAGCAGTAGGGCAGTTCCGCCAATCCCAGTGCATACAATCTATGCTACCAAGCATACCTGGGAACCACGACTCTGACCCACTTGCAGTAGACGAGCCACATTAGCAGGGGTTGGAGAGCGGAGGTATTCCTTCCCAAAGGCAGCTATAACAGCACTGCAAAAATGGTAATGAGCCTCACGAGCAGTTGATTCGCCGATTTGCACATACTCATCAATGACGTCTGCCGGCAAACCATACGCAAGTATGCGCATTGCCACTACCACTTTCTGCAGAGGACTCAAACCTAACAAGCCAGTGCAGTTCTCACGTTGCTGGAAGTATCTGTCCACAGAATGAACTCCACTGAGAATGCGGATGAACACGTGTCGCTTCATACGGAACCTGCAAAAGTTCAAAAATGTAAGCAAAATGCACATATTAACCGAAAACACATATTTTTCACATGTCATGCGCTATACCTTTTACGAAATGTTTCAAGGTTATACACGGGGTTGGCTCCGAAGTAATGCCGCATGATCCTTGCCTCTCCATCAGCATGGTCTCTGGGGACAAGTCGTCTCACATGTATTGTGCGGTGGAAGGAGCTTTCTTCATCCATGGCTGCCACCGTAGCATCAATCTCTTCACTGTCGTCAAGCAATTCATAATTCGGCTGATCCTCTTGAATCAAGTACCGAAGCAAGGTAGAATCATCATCTTCTTCCAATGTTTGGTGCAGCCGTACCGATGGATGTGGGATATCCATTGTGCACAAGATTAACAAGATTGACAAGATCCGGCTCCACTGCCACCACATGCAAGATTGGTACCCTGCAAGCGAAACAAATTGAATCAGAGGCATGCCAATTAATCTTCGAGCTAGTAACCTTGTGAATGGCGAACCATGTGTTTATCTTGAAGTTCAGTTTTAAACGGTAAACTTCCACTAGCCACAACTATGAACACATGGAAAAACTGAAAAAAAAAATGAACAAGTGTAATTATAAACATAACATCTGCAGATCATCAGCACAAGTAAACACACAACAGGCTAGCGGCTCCACAATTTTGCTGTCCATACATGCAAAACAGAGCTACTCGTACATAGCAGATTATCATTCCAGCCAGCTGAAAGCAAAATTTGAGTAAACATACAGATATACTCCGAAACTAGCAAAGAGGGAATGCCTCTGTAGTTGCACAAAGGACTGATTTTTTACTTGCAGGCAGGCAGGCACAAGCACGAGCAGGAGCAGGGCGAGCAGGTCGTTCTGGTCGCGTGGCGAAGGAGGAAGAAGGCCCGGGCCTGGTCGCGTGCACGTCGTTCTGCCGGGCACACGCCGCCGTGACGTCCACGGGCGTGCCCAGCCCGGAGCAGGGGCGCCGCAGCGTCCACCGGGGCGCCGAGCAGGGGCACGTCGATCGGGAAGCGCGGGAGGCGGGAGGCGGCGGTGCCGGAGCAGGGGCGCGGGAGGCGGCGGCGGGCAGCGGATGGAGGAGGCGATCCCGGTCACTGTTGCAACCATTTTGATTTTAAGGACTAGAATCTTTTACAGGAGCCTGAGAATATTCCTTTGAAGGGGAAAATTTACATGTCACTGTTGCGGTCAGTCTAACCCCAAGGTCTTGAGGGGAGGTGATACTGACTGGAGGCCGCGCCATGCTTGGGTCAAGCGGGCCGCAATGCAGTAGTTCGACCTGTTTCGTACCTTGTTTGTACATGTTCTCTTCGTATGTGTAGCAGCTCTCCCCAAAAATTCAGGGGCCCTGTGCCGTCGCTCAACTTGCACTCCCTGTTATACGACCCTGCTTCTTAGTCCTTTATCCACATAGCACGAGAGAGACCACTCACCATACAACCAATCCGAAGAAATCGGTGATCCAACCTGTGGCCATACATATACATACATCAATAGCGCCTTGCTTTCATATGCACTCGCGACACGATATTTGCGCGGATGCCTTGCTAGTCAGTGCCAAGCTTTGGCAGATTCCACTCGTAGTTTCCCTCAAATGCAATGACGGCCCACACACCAGTCGCTAAGACGAAAAGCACCATCCCGCAGGTCAAGACCACATTCGAGACGTAGGTGCTGCGCACCAAAGAGCAGGCGATGATCGTTGCGGCCAGCACGACTCCGGACAAGATGATGGGCGCCACGCGGAGGCAGGTCAACGGCTCCGGCTCCCGTGTCTCGGGGTCGGCCGGGTATGGCGCGCTCGCCACAGCGACGCCGCCGTTCTCTAGGTCCACTGGCACGACGCAGCTCGCTGCGTGTTCCATTGGTACGCCGATGGTTTCGTGATTTAATTTTAACGGGTGGAAGCGAGAGCCTGGCCTCTGCACGCCAACGTTTATGGGATGTTGTTCCACTGCTCGGCTTATGGATCGAGCACATATATCAAGTTATGGTGAACCGTCTCGGCTTATGGATCGATTTGAATCCGCATCGGCATAAAGAAAGGAAACAGAATTGGACTCGGAGCGCACCACATCGGAGCGACGGAGGGAACAGTATAATAGCTCGAGACGCTACCATGGCCGGAACGATCGAGCATCCGTACCATACGCTCGTGCTATGCATGCACCATCATGCACGCGAGGACTGTCGCGACGCTCGTGTTCACTGCGAAACAGAATCAGACAATCAGTTTATAGGAGGCTATTGCTCTGTTTCGAGTTGCATTCTTTTTAGATAAAAAGGTATTTTTATTTCAGGGTGGAATGATATTTCAGCCTTTGCACCCTGTTGGTAATGTCATGTTGTTCAGTTGTTGCATAGAAGGATCCCTGATGCGATGTTCTCGGCCACCTCCTGAATAACAGATTAGGATTCAAGTTCATTCTTCCGGTCTTCTTAAATCCTGATGTCATCTTTATGCGTATGTTATCTTCATCATCTTTATCTCTTCATTTGAATCTTCTTATTTTTCTCACCAGGATTACTCTGGCCACTGGAAGTTATTACTCCATTTCAATTTATTTACAGTTCTAAGTTTGGATGTAGGAATTAAGAAGAGATGAAAAAGGTGATGGACATAGAAAACGATAAGAGATGAAAAAGGAGACAAATAGGGATAGAGATGCATTAAAAAGTTATTAAACAATATGCATTGGGAAGTGAGAACTGTCAAACATTTGATAAAAAAAAATAAATGCTAGAACTGCAAATAAATTAAAACGGGAGGAGTAGCAAATTATAGAAGAGTAAAGCTTTACCAGAACTAGTTTCATAAAACTGATGGCGCATAGAAAAAGACAACTGTGATTGTCTGAGATACGCATCTCCTTCATCTTAATTGCATAAAAGTTGTGAAATTTTCAGTTGGTGGTGATTGGCAGATGGGGGTGGGGTGAGGAGCCGAGCTTTGAAGTTAGTCAGCAATGAGAGATTGACAGCAGGTAAGCTTGAAACAAACTAGATACATGGCGCGGGTCATGACAGTCAACCCAACGGCAGGGAACATACCTCGGATGACAAAGGATGGCGGGTGGAAGGTGGATAGAGCGCGGCGCCAAAAGAGGAACATGCATGGCTAGTTGTTGAAGGCGATGAGCAGTACCTCCCGACTCCCGATATGTGTACCAATGGACTCGAAACCACTGTTTGTCGATTGAAAAGATAATAATTTTGCAAATGTGCATGACTGGTGGCTAAGATGTGCATGGAAGATGATTATAAATGCACGCTGCAC
This sequence comes from Eragrostis curvula, assembly GCA_007726485.1. Classification (NCBI taxonomy): domain Eukaryota; kingdom Viridiplantae; phylum Streptophyta; class Magnoliopsida; order Poales; family Poaceae; genus Eragrostis; species Eragrostis curvula. Next base: position 5,656,335 of record RWGY01000005.1, read on the forward strand.
TAACTTTTTTTAGATAATGGGAAAAAAGAGCATCCCAGCCTTGGCCTCACTAGAAGGTTACAGCCGTCTTATTACAATTTAGCAGCATTTCCGTCTGCCCGAATGATGATGATAAAACGCACATATCAAAACAGGATGTTTGAAAGTCTAGAATTATTAATAACATAATTTATTACTAAAATTCCATCCATAGTGTGCATAGACTTCCATAGCCAACACCTCCAAGCGTCGGCAAGCATCTCTCATGACTTTCATATCTTCTTCATTCTTTTGCAGTTGTGACCAAAACCGCAACCAGTGAGCCCCCTGAATAGTACCTGCATATAAGTTTTCATAAGTGTCTTGTCAAAAACAATATCATTTCTACTCAACCAGATTGCCCAGCATAGCGCTGAGACACCAACAAGTAGTTGTTTTTTGAGTTTAGCACATATATACCATTAAGCCAACCTCCAAACATATGAGATATATTATGAGGTGGTTGTAAATGAAAACAGAAATAGACAAGTCTCCAAATAAATCTAGCATAATGGCATTCAATAAATAAGTGTTGAATAGTTTCATCCCTAGAGCAAAAACAATATTTTTTATTACCGTGCCAATTACGCCTAGCTAGATTATCTTTAGTTAAGACTACGCCTTTCTGCAAATACCACATAAATATCTTAATCCTGAGAGGCGCTTTTATTTTCCAAATATTTTTGTTATGGATTACATTACCATTGTTCAAGAGAGCTTTATACATAGATTGCACATTAAAAAGACCTGTTGGAGTGAGATTCCATCTAAACACGGCTTTAATATCAGAAAGTTGAACATGTGCAATTCTAGAGACGAGGTTATGTCACAATATTAAGTTTTGACCTATCAGGACTCTCCTAAAAGAGATATTGAGAGGACATGTACTAAACACGGAGGCAACCGTCGCATGCTTCTTTCGAAAAATGTTAAATAAAGACGGGTATTGTTCTCGCAAGATAAAACTACCTAACCACTTATCCTCTCAAAATCTGATCTGTTGGCACACTGCACTAACTAGGTGAATACTTCCGTGAACACATGGGCACCTGCCTCAAGATTATATGGAGAGAACCGTTAACATGATTCGATAGATTACATCTAGCAACAAGTCATTTGACCTAAAATAATTAGATCGGGCATATACCACAAGGACAACCGATTATATGGTAGGCATGTACCTTTACACTTGTAAAAACCACTCACAACTATTTTTTTTAATAAATTCTGAGCTACAAGCCAGACAAACCATGATAGGAATCCTACTTGCTACAAATAGTCTCAGGTGTCTCAATGCATCTCTCTGTTTTGCGATCCCTCTCTTCTTATAAAGTGAGAAAGATGATTGCATGCCTTCCATGACCCAACCAAAGATGTACGATCGCACCGTGTTTGCCGCCGACGTGCGTGCCCTGGCGCAACTATATTCACGCGGGTAGCTAGTCTGGGCCAAGCCGCAGCAGACTGTGCAGATAGTTACCTCCAATAATGACGAGAACACCCACAATAAAAGCCAAGCCAAAAAGTCCCATCCCGATGGCATAGATCACAGTCGAGACATAGCCGACGCCCACCACTATGGAGGCGACGAGCGTCACGAGGAACACGACCCCTGCGAAGATTAAGGGTGCCACATGGAGGCAGGTCAACGGCTCCGGCTCTTGGATCTGCGGGGCGGCAGGGCACGGCGGGCTCGCAACAGCCATGGCACCGCCGCCTCCGCCGTTTTGGAGGTCCGCTGGAACGACGAAGTTCGCTGCCTGGTCCATTGGCTCGCTGGTTTTGTCTTTTTACACGGGAGAAAGCGCGCGAGCCTGGCCACCACTACGGGAAAGCCCATATATGCCGAGTGCTAAGCCGTTTGTCGAGGGCTTTTCCTCGGGCACTCGGCAAACTAGCTAGTTGCCGAGTGCCAAAGGCACGGCTCTCGGCAAAAACGCAGCACTCGGTACAGATCTTGTTTGCTGAGTGCCACCGGACAAAGCACTCGGCAAACAATAAAAAGCACTCGGCAGCCCATTTAGCCCTCGGCAAACGCTGGCATGTGCCACGCACGAGCGTCAAACAGGGAGGATGGGGTGGCGCCGTCAATTTTGCCGAGAGCCAGACGTGGGGCCCTCGGCAACTAAGTCTTTTTGCCGAGTGCCCTCCTTTGGCTCTCGGCAAAGTTTTTTTTTCTCTTCATTTTTGGCCACAAATTTTGTCCTGACGTCTATTTATGTATGAAAGTTACTTATTGTCAAAATTTGGTATTTTTTCTGATATGTTTGTTATATTTAAGTTATTTATTTCTTTTAAAGTATTTATTTAAGATAATTCAAATTTGAATTACAAGTGATTCATATATTGAAATATAGTGACTAAAAAAATGATATTCATATTTATAAGTCTAATGCTAGTCTATAACCATGAAATGAACGGAAAATAAGCGCATGCTTTACATAAAATATAAGGGCGAACATTGGGTCAAATAGTACTTTATTTTTATAAAATTCAAAAAAAGTCTAAAAATTACGAGCCTCGTCCTAGTATCATGAAATCATACGTGGAGGCCATGATAAATTGTAGAAAAATTTTCGCAAAAGTTGTCACGTACATTGTTTACAAACTGAAGCATCCTCGAAGAAGATCCATGAACTTATAAAGTGATTGTTTATATTTCGAACCAAAACGACAGTCATAATATGGTTTGACCTTAAATCTTTTTTTATAGATAACAGATGATATGAAATGTTTCATGACAAAATTTGGCTATTTTTTGAATTTATGTCGAATTTCTATATTTTTTTTAAACTCCTGCTGAAAATGTTTGCCGAGAGCCGGCCCCACAGCTCTCGGCAAACAAGTATTGCCGAGTGTTTTATTGTTTGCCGAGTGCTTTCAGATCTAGCACTCGGCAAACTTTGTATGACTTAGGCGCGTCGCGCGGTTTCCCTTTCTCCCTCTCCTGGCCTTATCTTCTTCCACGCCGCGCTCATCACCCGCGTCGCCGCCGCCCTCCACCGCGTCGCCCTCCACCGCGCCGCATCTGGCCCCACCCGCGTCGCCGCCGCCCTCCACCGCGCCGCCCTCCTCCGACCGCCGCTCCTGCCACCGCGCCGCCCTCCACTGCGCCGCCCTCCCCCGACCGCCGCCGCCCGCCACCGCGCCGCCCTCCACCGCGCCGCCCTCTCCCCGCGGCCCCGCCCCTCCCCTCCCCCGACGCCAATGCCACAAACGACGACGCCCGGGGCCTCGCCCCTCCGCCGACGACGACGCCCGCCCCTCCCCTCCCCGACGCCAGCAGGGGCCGGACGCCGCCGCCCCCGCCCCGAGGGCCTTGACAGCGAGGGGCCCGTCACCACCCTCGTCGCGCACCCCTCCCCAGCCTCCCCCTCACCACCGGCCACCAAGGGCTCCCCGGCCGTCGACGTCCAGGAAAGGTGAGCTTCTCCTCTTTTTTTTTCTGTTTTTTGCTTCTGTCAATAATGAAACATGAACAGGTTAAATTGAATGCAAATTTGTATGCAATATTTAATTCCTTTGTATGCAAATTTCAATTCCTTTGTATGCAAATGTATGCAAATTTTAATTGCTTTGTATGCTAATGACCGCAAATTTGAATTGCTTTGTATGCAAAGGTTAGATTAAATTGAAAGTGAAAATTGATTGAATTACTTTTATACGAAAATTGATTGAATTGCTTTTATGTGAAAATTACGGTGTATGCAAATATTGAATGAAAAGATTGATGAAATACTTCCATTTATGTTTCGATTGGATTGTGCTTGCCGGCCATCGTGCCGTTGCTTTCAATTGGATTGTGTTGCCGGCCATTATGCCGTTGATTTCAATTGGATTGTTCTTGCCGGCCATCGTGCCGTTGATTTCAATTGGATTGTGCTTGCCGGCCATCGCGCCGTTGTTTCCTTGCAGGTTTTGGGAACCTCACCGTACAGGGGAGGTGCTGTCGAAATTTTGAATTGACAGCTTTATGTTTCGTTCTTTGCAGGATAGGAGAGGCTTTTCCATCGTCTTCCACTCGTCACTTTGCGGGACAGCAAGGTGAGACATAAAGGACCCCCCCCCCTCCCCCCCCGTCCTTTTCCATTTCTGTTTGTAGGAAACGCGTAACCTAGTTAGTCGTCTCCCGTTCGAAATAGATACAGTTGGAGATATGCCCGAGGGTTGCATATCTATGACCGTATCTGTTTCGAATTGTCCACGTTTCTTGGACAGCCCGAGGATGCGTAGATGGGGCTAGTTTCCATTGTCTATTCCGGTTTGAGACAGAGTTTCGGCCGCGCCTCCCTGTTGTTCTCCGGATACACAATCTCCCTCCCAGGACGTGTATTTGGAGAACAGCGGGGAGGTGCTGCCGAAATTCTGTCTCGGACCGGAGTAGACCTTAGAAACTAGCCCCATCTACGCATTGTCGGGTGGGATTAGGACCTATCTTCACCTATTAGACATTGTATGCATCGTGTAGATACCAATGAATTTTAAATTGCTCCGTCATATGATAGAAGATGGATGACCGTGCGTGGATGTACACGGGCCGTCCAAGGAAGGGTTCTGAAACAAGTGAATGGGTTGACAAGACCCTTGCTTTCTTGAAACAAGCATTTGCCAATGTCAGCAAAGGTGGAAAGACTTGGTGTCCCTACAGCCGTTGCGGCAACACAAGGGAGCAGACAGAGGAGGAGATGGGGTTGCATCTTGGTAACTATGGATTTACGCCAGGCTATACCCGGTGGGTCTACCATGGTGAAGCCCATAGATTGAGGGAGGAGGTCGTGAGACAACGCGTCGATTGTGATGCTGATGGCGGGGTGGAGGACATGTTACAGGACTATCAGGAAGCAGTTCCATGAACAACCTAGGGGGGAGGAGGAGCCAGAGGAGTCTGCAAAGCGCTTCTATGACATGTTTGAAGCGTCACAGAAACCTCTTCACGGGCATACCAGGGTTTCAAAACTGGATGCCATTGCACGTCTAATGGCTGTGAAGTCCCAGTTTAGCTTGAGTCGGAACGCGTTCGATGTTATGTTGACAGTTGTTGCCAGCCTGCTTCCGGAAGGTCACATTCTGCCAATGAGCATGTATGAGGCACAGAAAGTGCTTAGTGCACTTAAGATGCCATATGAGCAGATACATGCTTGTCCGAAAGGATGCGTCTTATTCAGGAAACAGCATGCAGAAGCAAAATACTGTCCAAAGTGTGGGTCCTCTAGGTTCATGGAGGTAGACGCGGGTGATGGGCAAAAAAGGCAGCTCACGGTACCCGTGAAGATCCTAAGGTACCTTCCGTTCTTACCGAGGATCCAACGGCTGTACATGACCGAGGAATCCGCGAAACAGATGACATGGCACAAACATGGAGTTCGATACAAGACCGATAAGCTTGTACATCCATCCGATGGTGAAGCATGGCAACGATTCGATAAGATTCATCACATCAAAGCTCGGGAGGCTCGTAATGTACGTGTGGCCCTGGCAACAGATGGGTTCAATCCATATGGCATGGGGCCTGCCCCGTACAGTTGTTGGCCCGTGTTCGTTATACCCCTCAATCTCCCTCCAGGCGTCATCTTTCAACGACAGAACATTTTCTTGTCGTTGATAATTCCTGAAAACCCGGGGAGTAATATGTCTGTTTATATGGAGCCTCTGATTGATGATTTGGAACGTGCTTGGGAGGAAGGGGTATGGACATACGATAAAGCTACAAAGACAAACTTCAGAATGTATGTTTGGTACTTCTACTCTCTGCATGACATGCCGGCGTATGGTTGTTTCTGTGGCTGGGGCGTTCACTCAAAGTTTCCTTGCCCGGTATGCAAGCATCTTGTGAGGTGGATTTGGTTGAAGAAGGGTGGCAAGTTTTCTTCGTTCGACTAACACCGACAATTCCTCCCTCTTGACCATCCATTCAGAAGAGACAAAAAGAACTTTACGAAAGGTGTTCAAGTTCTCAACCCTCCACCGCAGTTCTTGACAGGTGCGCAGGTGAGTGCTATGTTAGATGGTCTCAAGGTCGATGAAAAAGACGGTGGTTTTGTGGGATATGGTGAGCTACATGCCTTCACTCAGATCTGTGGCTTGTATAGGCTTTCGTATATGAAAGACCTTCTTCTTCCACATAACATTGACCTAATGCACGTTGAACATGGCTTAGGCGTTCCACTTTTCGGAACAATCATGGACATTCCTGATAAGACAAGGGACAATGTTAAGGCAAGAGTCGATCAAGCTACTTTGTGCAATCGACCAAAGGTAGACATGACGCCTCCTGCATCCGGCAAGTCATGGAGAAAACCTAAGGCGGATTTCGTCCTGACGAGGCCCCAAAGGAAGGAAGTACTAGAATGGTTCAAAACGTTAATGTTCCCTGATGGGTACGCAGCGAATATAAGTAGGGGAGTGAACTTGGCTACTATGCGAATCAATGGGGTCAAGACTCATGACTACCACATGTGGATTCAGCGGCTTCTTCCCGTGATGGTTCGAGGCTATCTCCCTGATCATGTGTGGCAAGTGCTGGCAGAGTTGAGCTATTTCTTCCGCCAGCTTTGTGCTAAGGAGATATCACCTTCCGTGATTGCAGAAATGGAAAAAATGACGCCTGTGTTGCTCTGTAAGTTGGAGAAGATATTTCCATCAGGCTTGTTCACTCCGATGGTGCATATGATTTTGCACCTCCCGTATGAGGCTCGAATGGGGGGGCCTGTGCAGAACCGTTGGTGCTATCCAATTGAGCGGTGTCAAAAGGTTCTTCGAACGAAATGTAAAAATAAATGCAAAATTGAAGCTTCCATTGCAGAGGCACACGTTCTGGAGGAGGTGTCAAACTTCACAACAAAATACTATTCTGACAACCTTCCGAGTGTGCATTTTCCACCCTCTCGTTACAACGTTAACGAAAATGAATCGACCCTCAGCCTTTTCCAAGGGCAATACGGGCACGGAGGTGAAGCGACCAAGAAGAACTTGACATATCCAGAGTGGCGCACGATCATGCTGTATGTGCTGACCAACCTAAGAGAAGTGGACGTGTACATCAAATAAGTTATGAACAAATTTCATAATTAGACATCTAACCCATTTGTTCCACATCCAACCCACTTGTTCCTCATTGCTACAGGGGATTTCTTGATGTATTCTGGCATGATGAAGTGCCTCCTACCGCACATGATGTCGATACCCTTCTTTGCAACGGTGCAGGAAATGGATTGCCCGATTTCATTTCTTGGTTCAATAGGAAGGTATTTAGCATTTTCTTAGTATGACATTACAAGTTCCACGTACGTGCGAATAATGTAGCTAACTATCATGCTTGAACTTGCAGGCCCGAACCGAAGCGACAATGAATGCCGAGTTAAGACAGGTTGCCAAGGGCTGTCTTTATGCGGTCAAGTCATTTAAAAGCTATGATGTTAATGGGTACCGCTTTCACACAACAATCTACGAGCAGAATAAGCCTAATCGTAAAACCACTAACACCGGAGTTTTTACTCCTGGTGACGATGGGGTCGAATATTATGGAAGAGTTGAAGAAATATACGAAATTTGTTTTGATGGTTGCAAGCCTCTCCCTCTTGTCGTATTCAAATGCCATTGGTTTGATCCTCAAGCAGTTAGACGGACCCCTAATCTTGGGTTAGTCGAAATTCGACAGTCATCCATCTATCCAGGAGACGATGTATATATTGTTGCTCAACATGCCACACAAGTTTATTATCTCCCATACCCGTGCCAAACTGACGACCGTCTCAAGGGTTGGGATGTTATGTACAAGGTATCGCCACTGAAGATTACAATGTAGACCCAAACACATATGTCGATGGAGAGTTCTTCCAAGAAGATGGGCTAGAAGGGGGTTTTGTGATAGACTTAACCGAAGAGATCGAAATGGAAGTAGACAATGAAACGGTTGTTGATGACGATGCTGGAGATGAGGTTCATAATGCGAATGACTTGAAATTACTTGAGCGATTACATTTAGACAACGATGACATTCCGCCTTCAGAACACGTGCAAGATGATATGGACCTTGATGATTATAGTGATGATGAGCCAAACAATGCACAAGATCATGATCTTGATGATTATTTCTAATACATGTATGGCCCGTAGTAGTTAATTTAATTTTTGCAATACTATGTTACTTTCTATTACATGTTATATTTTTTTTGCATATATTTCGAAATACTGATGGATTTAATCTTGTTAATTGCAGGTGATTGATCAAAGATGGTGGGCAAGGGTGGTGTGACGAGGACGCTCCAGTCGCTCTACCAAAAGGTGACTGGGAAGCGGTCCGCTGAGAGTTCTGGGAGCGGGAGGAGTCGAGTCAAGGCTCGAGGCAGCAGAGGTGGCGGCAGGCGTCGAGTGAGGGGGTCGAGGCCACCGTCCCCTGTTCCTTCCGTGCACGAGTCGGAGGAGGAGCGGGAGCAGGAGGCCTCGGAGGCCTCAGAGGAGCAGCCGGAGCAGGAGGCCCCGGAGCAGGAGGCCCCGGAGCAGGAGGAGGAGGACGGGGAGGAGGAGGAGGACGGGGAGGAGGAGGAGGAGAACGGGGAGGAGGAGGAGGACGGGGAGGACGAGGCGGCGTCTGAGGACGTGCCGAAAGTGTGGGAGCGAGGTCCCGCACGACTTCCACAGCGACCGATCCTTGTTGAGAGACGCCCGTTGGTTCGACCCAAAGGGAAGAAGTAAGTAACTTTAACTTTTAAGTCATTTGCTATGTTTCAAATCTCAATAGAAACTAATCATTGTCTTGATCACTTGGGCAGGGGCTGGGAGACGATCGTTCCGGGTGACCACAAACGTCTTCCTGCCGGCATCCTTGGCCTTTTGTGCAGGAGACACTTTCCTGGCATGGTGCCACTGCGCGACGGGGGGCAGGAGTCGGCCTTGACGTGGGCCCACTACAAACGCATCGCTGATGTCTCAGACGAGGATGGGAGAGACTTTCGCACCGTGGCGGACCGGGTAGTTGGAGAGCTGTGGGTAAGTCTTGTTTACATTGAATTGGTCAATACATCTCGTTCATTGGATATTCTTCAAATAATGAAAGTATACATCGCGTCAATGTGCAGGATTTTTTCAGGGTTGAGCCGGAATGGAGTGACCGTGCGGTGCGTCGGGTGTACAATGCATGTCCTAAACTCATTACGGACATGCATTACGAGGCGCGCGTCCAGGCCGTGAGGACCTACTACGCCAAAAAAGTTGGTAGGAAGATTGAGAAAAAGGAGGCTCGAACCATATGGCTGGCTGCAAAACAATACATGCAGGTAATTTGACATTCTCATGTTTTCTATACTTGATTAAGTACGCTTAATTTGTTATTCTCATAGTTTCACAATAACTAACATCTAACTTGGTCAAATGACGTGTAGGTGATTCCGTGGTGGTGCGCCTCTCACAGGGACTGCTGGGAGTACTTTGTGAGTAGGTGGTGCGACCCCGAGTGGCAGAAGACGCACGAAGCTTGCCGGCAGCGGCGTTTGAAGATGCCTGGTCCAGCACACCATCAAGGCAACCGTACCCTTGACGAGTACGCGGCTAGCTGGGTACGTGAATTCATTTCGTTGTTTGTCCTGCTCAATTTTGCATAATTTCTAATCATCTTTCTATTTTCTTTGCAGTCGCGGGCGCATGAGGACCGAGAGTGCCCCCCGTTGATGGCTTGGGCATTGGCCCACAAGGGCAAGGCGTCGTCGATCGAGGTCGACTACAACCCGGAGGACGGGCCCGAGGCGTACTGCAACGCCACCGTCCACGCTCGCCTCCAGCAGTACACCGAGATGGCTAGGGAGAAGCACGGGCCAGAGTGGAACCCGAGCACCGAGGACCTTGATGGAGAGATCATCATGAGGATCGGTGGAGGTAAGAAGCATGGCCGGTACTGGATTGGAGACAGCACACTGGACACGGCCTCTACTCCCACCCTCTCTGAGATCCGAGCGAGGAGCTCGTCCTCAGCCCCGCCCATACGCCCACGGCCAAGCGCTGCACAGATTCAGTTTGACCAAGCCCAGGTTATTTCTGTTCTATTCGTCGTTTCGTTGAGTTTGACATATGTTTGCTTTGCATTGTAACATTGGGATGACATATTGTAGGCCCAGCTACGGGAGGAGATGGAGGCGAAGCTGCAGGCACAGGAGGCGAAGTACCAGGCACAGCTGATGGAACAGCAGGCGAGGAACGATGCGAGGCTGCAGGAACAGCACGCAAGGATGCAGGAAGACTTGCAGCGGCAAATGCAGATGATGTTTCACGAGTGGCACAGTGGTGGGATGCAACCGCCGCCACTACCTCTTCCTCCTGTCGGCACTTCGAGTCCGAGTCAGGGCACTCCGGTGAGTCTATCTAAATCCTTGTAGTTTCATTTCTAACTTTCAATTATAATATCGAATGCTTTAGCTTGTATGCTTCTATCTGAAATCTTGTGTTAATCATGTAATATCTTCTTCTTGCAGAATATATCCGCTGGATCCAACAATCAGCCGGTTTCCCCTCCCAATGCTTGGTCACCGTTCCCTCCTTATCCTCGCCCTCCTCCGATGTAGCTTGTAGTTGTATTTGTACTTCAATTGCATGAACCAACTAGTTGTGCTTGGGGATGTCAAGTTGAAACATTTCTATGTGTATTTGGAGACAAATATGTGTTTGTGATGGATTTCTATGTGTTTGTGGTGGTTTCTATGTGTTTGCGGTGATTTCTATGTGTTTGTGATGATATATGTGTATGTGATGATGGTGAGCATATATGTATGATTTGGTGTGATTTTGGTCCAGGTTGCAGTGATTTTAAACATTTTATTGCAATCTGTCGATTTTTTTTGCCGAGTGCCTCAGATTTTTGCCGAGTGCCAAAACTGAGGCACTCGGCACATGTGCCATTGTTTGCCGAGTGCATGTGCCTGGCACTCGGCAAACTTACCATTGTTTGCCGAGTACCAGAGCAAACTGGCGCTCGGCAAACAAGGAAAGTTTGCCGAGTGCCAGGCCTCTGGCACTCGGCAAATTTTTTTTGTTTGCCGAGTGCCTGACATCAGGGCACTCGGCAAACCTTTTTGACGGCCGTTTCCTACCGTCTCGTTACTTTATTTTGTCGAGTGCCTTATCGACACTCGGCAAAGCCCGTATTACACTCGGCAAAGGGTTTCCTGTAGTGCACTGCACGCGGACGTATATGGCATTCGGTTGCTCTGTCCGCGGGTATAGTACTCTACCGGGCAATTGTGTGCACCATAAGATCGACACGGCATCTCGGCATATGAATCGACTTGAGTCTGCATTGGTATCACAAAGGAAACGGAATTGGACTCGGAGTTAATTAAGCGCACGGCACATCGATGAAACCTGCTGGTACCAATGGCAACGACTAAAGAGCAAACCAAAGGTTCGTGGGAGCTAGATTAAGGTTTATATAGACTAGACATGTGTAGTTTGGTGGCAGGTATATATGCTGAACATACACATACATCTATCCACTTTTGTTGCAGTAGTATTCGACCAACCAGTCGATTATGGTGGCACATGTATTTGAGCCGTTTTGCCACTCAAGTTTTTGTACTCTTTATACAAGTCAGGAAATGTTGGTGCAATCCAATGGTCCATCATACACAATCAATCCTTTCTATGCATCATAGGTGAGTGCTCATGTGTTTTGTGTAAAAAGAAAAAATTATGACCACCACAACCAGTATGCCCACTTGTGACGTCGTAGTATTTGCAGCACGACAATGCTAAAGCTGCGGAACATATCATTCCGTCGACTTCTATATTTGGTGTCTTCTTCGATCTCACATTGTGTGTGGCGCTCCAGTGTGGCTGTGGGAAAATGTTAGAGCATATTTGCTCCGCTATTACATATAACAGACTGGCATATGTAAAAAAAAAAATCTTTTCTACGCATAGAGGTGATAGTGCTCATGAGTATTTTATTTTGTAGAAAAATTTATGACCGCCACAACCATCATGATGTCTCAAGCTTAAAGTCTTTGAGCTCAAATCAAATGGGCAGCGGAATCCACGAACTGAACCCAACGTATGCCACAACTGAAACGCACGAAAACATCTTTGACTTTTCTCTCTTTTTTTTTTATTTACATCTAGGGTTTCTAACATGGATCGATCGGTATCACCAATCGGAATGGGCGATAATAATAGGATGAAGCTCGTACGAGGCTAAACACGATGCAGCCCAAGAGGAGACCTGAAGCAAGCACCATCGTGCCAACGCAAACAAGCAGGATCCCGATGAAGTCTTTGGTCGTCTCGTACTTCTCTTGCCCGGAGAAGTAGAGCACCGCGCCGGCGACGAACATCGCGGCGCCCACGACGTCGACGACGATGTACGGCACCGCGCCGAGGCAGGTGAACGGCTGCTTCTCCTTGATCTCCGGATCGGCCGGGTACGGCGGCGGTGAGGTTGTTGTTAACGCCGCCGTTCTCTAGGTCCGCCATCACCGGCGTGCCGCCGTTCTCTAGGTTGCGATGGCCTCTTGTTTTCTACGAGAACAGAGCGCATCCAGTGCACGTATTAACAGGAAAGTGGTTGCTCAGTTCGAATCGTCATTTTACGATTTACCTCATGACAACCGTTACACGTGTCGTACGTCAACCAGAGTACGTCTCGGTACCCCGCAAAATAAGGAGAGTTAGCTGAGGCTCGCAAGATTATGCCAAATTTCAATGAAATTACACACACAAAAACAAACATAAAATCTTAAAGACCATGCACACACCAAATTGGGCAAGCAGGATACCAAGCTGAAACCTGGGAAACAGAATTTCCTAATCGTCCCGGCGGCGTCCGTGCCCCATCGAGCCGAACCACGTCACGAGGAAGCCGCCAAGACAGACGAGCACCACCACCATCACGTCGGGGACACCGATGCCTCGGTTCCCAAACACCCGATCGAACGCCAGAACCATGCCGCCGGCGACCAGCAGCGACCCGGCGACCACCCCGGCGAGGCACGCCTCGATCTCGTCCCCGCGGCTCTGCTTCGCCGTCCTCATCGATTTCGCTTGCTTTGCTCGGCGGATCGGCCTCTGCAACCGTGCGTATAGCTAAAAAATCGATCGCCTGCCGTATGTAGAAGCGTAGGACAAGAAAGACAACTATAGTTCTCTAGTAACAACAAGTATATAATGGCCTTTACTTTGTTTGTGTCCGATTTGGTTCGTCTCTTGATCAGAACATCGTATCCGACCACCAGTATTTGAACTTTTTCGTGCATTGGTGAGCTTATATATGTAAAGCGCGTTGTCAGTGCCATTCTCTGTCTCCCATGGGCACACTAGCCGGCGGTGGGCTCTCTGCTCATGGAGGAGTATCGATCTCGATCAGAGCCTTCTTTTTTCTTTTAACCTCGATCAGAACCTGTTGGTTCGGGGGAGCTGGTTGATCGGTTTGCTATACGCGAAAGAACCATTTTTTTTTTTTAATTTTGAGAAAACTGCTGTTGCCTGAACCTCGAACGGGCCAAAACCCAGGTGACGACTGCTCTCCGACCGCGCCGCCATCTCCGCGAGCTCCTGGCGGCAGAGGAACATCAGGCTTTTCAAGTCCGGCCTCTAAGATCTGTCCTGGGATCATTCCTCTTCTGTTTGTTTCCTAGTGAAACAGGATAAACCCGTCCCATTCTGTCCCGGCAAACAAAAGCTATATTTCTGTTTCAAAGCGCAATAGGATGATTCCATCAGTCAGATATTTGAGTCATGGCAGCACACAACTATCAGGCCAGGCCCAGTAAAAGCTAATAATAAACAAATTATTTACTAGATTAATAAACATCATAAATTAATTAGATTGCTAAATTTATTATTTTGAAAATGAAACTACTTATACAAATAAGTCTACCAGTCTTATTCTTTTCATATTACCTTCAATTTGATAAAACATCTTCAAGAGAGCTCCATAGAATTATTTCAAAAACTTATTTTATGGGGCAACTAAAAATATATTTAAGCTAATTTTTGTCCCTTCCTTGGATAATTTCTCTTAAAATAGAGCAAAAATTGTTTTAATTGGTGACATCATCTTTTGAGACCACAACAATGTAGTTTCTCTTGGAAGGAGGGGGTTTCCCCATCTCCTGTTTGTAGCTATAAACGAGAAAAATTATGGAGAAATGTTTTTAAGTTAAACCAAATAAGTTGATTTAGCGGAATGTTTTGGTTGTCTCTTAGAGATGCTTTTAGTAATGGATTTTCGAGCACGGATCTACATCGTTGGAGCATTAGTTTTGAAAAACTAATGTCTAATATTTTGGAAAGTTAAATTGTTTTTTTTATAACTACGGCCTTTAATTGGTATATACTGCCTCCATTTTTCTTAAACCTCTTTTTACTGAGGGCATATATGCGGGCGTATTTGGAAAAGAAAAAAAATAATACAGTACTATCGTCATGTACGAAAGGTCAATGGCTTCGGCCCTGTTCGTTTCCACACCTCTAAATTTTAGACCTATAAAATGAAAGAGAATCTTGTCATTTAGGAGCATTAAATAAAATTTAATGACAAAACCTTTTTGACAGATGAATGCTCATTTCAAGACGAATCTAATGAGCCTAATTAATCTATGTTTTGTTACAGTGATGCTACAGTAACCATTATCTAATCATGACATAATTACTCTCATTAGATTCGTCTCGCGAATTAGACCAAGGGTTCTGCAGTTAGTTTTATAATTAAACTGTATTTAATACTTCTAAATAACAAAATTCTCTTTGATGTGACCCCTCTAAAATTTAGACCCCTGGAAACGAACACCCTTCTCCTGAAAACGAACACCCCCTTCTTTGATAAACATCCGCTATCTGTACGGCGACATCGCGCCGCAATGAAAATCACGATTTCTATAGCGCGTTCGGTGTTTTTAGCACTAAATTTTAGAGGGCTCTAAATAAAGAAAACCTAATACTAAATAAAGTTTAATGACAAAATATTTTTACAGATGGGTACATCTTTACGAGACGAATCTAATGAGCCTAATTAATCTATGTTTTGCCACAATCATGCTACAATAATGCTACAGTAACCATCATCTAATCATGGCTTAATTATCCTCATTAGATTCATTTCGCGAATTAAACTAAAGTTCTGTAGTTAATTTTGTAATTAAACTTTATTTAATATAGCTTATCCGTCTCTAAAATCTATACCTCTATGCGCCCAACACGCCCGTCAGGCAAACCCGCCGACGCGTGCTCGTGTGGCTGCAATCACCCCAGCATCCCAGGCACTGCCCCACTCCGCTGACACAAATCTTAGCTTCTCTCCCGCACAAGCGCAATGTCTCAGCTCCGTTTCCCCCTCTCGCTCTCTGCCTGAACCCCTGCTCCTCCCACGGTTTAGCCGGCGTGAAGATTCCCTCGGGCGAGGACTGGTTCCTTCGTCCCGTTCGTGCTCTGGTATGTAACCCTTTGCTTTCTTGGTTGGATTCCGTTGCTCCCTGCGTTGGTTTTGCGCTCACTCGGCCCAAATCACCCACTCTCTCTCCTGCCGATTTCAGTTAGTTGTAGATTGGAATGCTTCGTGCTCTAAACCAATCCGTCCGTCGAATATTAGAGATTGAGATATTAGGTTCCTCTGCTTCAGCATACAATTCTTGGCACCCGGTGTTGCTGCACCTTATTTTCCAAATAATTTGGGAGTCAACTGAACCCATGCCCCAACATTGTTCTGCATAGCAAACATGAAACATTCAATGTGAGCACATAAAGAGTGTGAAGAAATTTCTTTGTGTGGATTTTTCTGGTGTTCACTGAGGATAAATTACCCCTTTTGGTCCTAATTATGATTAGCAAATTGAGTAAGAGTTATACATTCGACCCATTTGTTCGACTGCATTGTACGACCAGAGACCCAATGGCTTAAATCATTTTAGTGGCGGTTCACATTGTTTTAAAACAGTTAGATCTCTGGGTCGTAACATGCGGTCGTATAAATGAGTCGTACGTGAAGCAACTCACAAATTAATGGCATTGTTTCAGAAGTAAATTGATGTGGCAGCGCTTAACAGTTTCTACTTGCTACACTGGTGAGGTGCAACTTGTGCCAATATTTCCAGAATTGATTTTGCTTTCCTCTAAGAAGTTGACCATTAGGCTTTTATTGTAATAGACTTGCCATTCTTGTCAGAATTGGTTTTTTTTTTCCTGTACAGAAAAATCAGCTCATATGTTAGGGCACAACTTGAATTTTGCTGTTTTATTATTACTCTGTTTTTCTGACTGAAAAGGAAACAGAGATCCGAGATATTATACTGTTGCACATTTTTTGTTGTTCCATTTGCACAGATTCTGCAACTACAAAGTTCTTTAGCATAATTTTATTTGCAAAAAAATAATTGTGCCGTGGGAGCTTCAATTGAGGAGTTGCTTGAACTGCGTTGCTCCTCCCCTGATTTTCAAACTTGTTGTTATTTAAGCACAATAATAGCTTCTTTAATCCGTTTTCACTTTTGTTTAGACAAAGGGCAGCCATTCAAATTCTGGAAACAGAAGTTTCTAATTGCAAGACTTTCAAGGGAAATTATAGAATGTCTAACCTGATTAAGTGGAGAGTCCTAGCAACATATTCACTCTTCACAGTATACAATTCGTGTCTCGTTTTGAATTTTGATGTTTGCCGAGCTCTTAGAGTAGTGCACCATCATATGCATCAATGCATGTATTGATTAATGATTATTGACTAAACCTTTGGTATGATGGCATTAATACAAGATAGCTTAAACAGTAAAGTTTGGAATGCAAGGCATGCTTAAATATGATATCTTAGGAGGAGAGACATAGTGGTGAATTAGTGCAAGCTGAAAGCAAATGCCCCGAAAGAGTACCATCGTTGCCTATTTATGAGATAGTTGATCTGATTAACTAAGCATCTTATCTGTAAAATGTCAGATTCCATTCTAAAGAAGTCGAAGTTGCAGTAGTATAGTGTCCAAAATTAGATAAATTCCTGCAGATATTAAATTACGAATGCTTGGACTGTCAACTGATCATCATGGATAGTATCTGTCAGTTGCGCTTGACATAGTGGCGTGCCAGTTGTGAACGAGCAGCAGACTTAAAGTACCTATTACACATCTAATTGAGTATATTTTACATCTAAGACTTCTGATGTATTGCAGGGAAGCTTATC
The DNA here is from genome assembly GCA_007726485.1 of Eragrostis curvula. Taxonomy (NCBI): domain Eukaryota; kingdom Viridiplantae; phylum Streptophyta; class Magnoliopsida; order Poales; family Poaceae; genus Eragrostis; species Eragrostis curvula. Next base: position 5,673,496 of record RWGY01000005.1, read on the forward strand.
ACCACCAGTGGGACAATATTGTCTACCATAGTTTTGTTTGGAGCACAAAAAGTTAAATACTTTCAGCAGTATGGTTTTGCCTTCATCAAGCGCAAGATCCGCATCCTCCTCGGTTTGCCCTGTTTCCCTGAGCAGCCTCCACCAGCACCCAAACAGCCGCCATGCTTGTATTTCTCCCTCAAAACCAAACCATCAAAATACCCATAAATCCATCAAGTCTTCCCAAATTCCAAGACGGTCTCTGTTCTTCCTCCCTGTCCCCTTTTTTGTCCTCCACACTCCCTCCTCTCTTGCCATAGATGACACAAATACCCCATCCACCTCCACAATTGACACCACGATTACAGATCGTATCTACATGGACTTCAGTGTCTGTCCAAGCTACTTTCGCTCTGACCGCACATTAGGAGCTGAGCTTTCGTCATGCCCTGATTCTGAACCCCTTGGTCGTGTAGTCTTTGGTCTTTATGGTCGTCACCTCCCTGTCACTACTGCCAATTTCAAAGTTACTTGCATGTCAGCTGCATATCGGGGCACACTTGTCCACAAGCTCCTTCAGGGACAGTTCTTTGCTGCTGGCCGCCAAGGATCACGGCGTGACAAGGGTGAGGTCCAACCTCCCTCAGGCCTTGTTAGGAATTCCGAAACCATTGACCCCAAAGCATTTGAACTGAGGCATGCAAGGCCTGGAACCCTCTCCTTGTGTCTTGGACAGAATGATGATGACGATGACATCAAGCTCAACCCTGATTATCACAATGTTGAATTCTTGGTTACTACAGGACCAGGACCCTGCCCAGAACTTGATGGCCAGAACATCGTCTTTGGGACAGTATTGGAAGGTGAGTTACTTTTTCAAAATTGCAGTTACTAGATAAGCATCACATGTTTATTTTACATTGCCAGTCTTTCAAGTACTTTAATACCTTGAAACTTTCAAAACACAGTGGTCAGTACTTCGGTTTGAGAAAATTCTCGAAATGAATAAAATATCACTGCAAGGGTTGGTAAGACAGCATAGTCTCGTGTCCAATTAATGTTTTGTACGTTGTCCGTACAGAGGAAAATATTAACAATGAGATAATTCATTACTCTCATCTGAAAGTTAGACTGTTAGACAAATGTAGTATTTGATAATTCCTTATTGCGTGCTAAGCTCTGGCATATAACAGTTAGACAGATGTAGTATTTGAACTGGTGTGCTTTATTCTTCTTTAGCATCAGTAGTACTCAATCAACATCCTCAGATAGAGGTCAAAAGGTGATGAGTTTGAAGATGAATGCTGCTATGTGAAGGAGGCATTGGTAGTTGGGCAATAGTAGGCTATCTCTGTCTTTGCTTAATGTGACAGAATCACGTTGCCGTGCTTATATACAGCCAGGTTATCTGACATCCAAATCTGATCCTCCCAACAACTAAAGCTAATACTGTATTCCAAGTTTGAAGATAGTGCTTTATCTTTTAGGAATAATTATTTCCTAATATACAGTTATTAATCAAAAGGCCCTAAGAGGATGATCATTGCGCCATCTCCATTGGCTCAATGGACCACATACAGCAAGCGGAGTGCAGAAAGAACTTCCGATTACTGAAGTAAATTCATTACTTACTGATTATGGTATCAAGGTAGTCCACGTGAAAGCTTAGAATTTCGGAATAATGAAATTTGAAATATCTAAATGGAAATTGTTTTGGCATTGTGTCACTAATTATTTTTAGAACAGCGTGTCGTCTCTGTTAACAATTTTCAAGTGTTTTTAGGTGATGCCTGTTTCTCTGCTGCTTTCTTTTTCTTTTTATCCTTGCATTATTCTTCAATTCTGTTTAGCAAAATATTTTCTACAAATTAGTAGTGATTGAGCAGGGTCAATACATTTGTCTGAAGGGTCCATGCAACAAAAAACAGAGTAAAACTGTAACTTTTTTTTTGGAAAATATGGCTTTATTAGGCCCCGACTTCTGCTGAAGCGCGACAAGTAAAATTGTAACGTTGATTAAATTTGGAAGGTAAGTTTTCATTGAGTACCTGTAGCACATTACTGGAGGTCATGTATTGGTTGTATCAAACAGAGCCTTGTATCAGTCTTGAAAGGTCAGTCCAGGTGCTTACTTCCTCCTGTGAAGAACCCCTTGTTAGTGATACACAACCTATGGATATATGTTTATTACTGCCCTCGTTTAACATGTGCGAATGACTCAAATTAGAGCAAATAAAAAGTCAACTCATATGTGGTGAAAAATATGGCTCCAAAGGGTGCTTCAATTAAAGACATTGGGGGGACCATGCGTTGTTGGGTACCGTTTTATTATTCCTTTGATATGTGGTTGAGAAACAATGATGTAGATGCACATTGAAAGCCAATATTTTTATGCATGTACGGCTCTTCAAGTGGCAGATTTGTCACATGAATATAATATATATTAGGTTCATCTTTTTGAAATTATATACAGTGAAAAACGTTGGAAAAGCATGTAGTGACATCTTATTGATTCTTGAATGATTTTATTTTCTCCAACGCATGTATAACTATGGTTTAAGCTACTGATGCATGTCCGACATGTAGCATAATTTATGATTAAAATCTTTTAGGCATATCAGTCCTAGCACAAACTAACTTCTTTAATTTTCTTTTGTGTCTGGATTTTTTCTAGTATATTTTAAATGCTTTTCCACCGAGGACAGTGTCTGAGATATTTATGTTTTCTGTGATGTTAATAGGTCACACGAGATGCAACCACCGTATACTCGGTTAAAATACACATATTGATCATAATATTAGAAATTTGACTTCTCAAGCCTACCTACTAGTTGTATTGCCTTCTTTATATCCTAGACATGCAATCTTTCCAATTTGCGTCCCTTTTGAAATGTCTCAGGCTCGCTCTCATTTTCATAGTCCTTGTTTTGTCACGATATGATTAGAGATTGTGGTCCAGTAAGCTAATTTAAAACAAGGATGCATAACAGCATAAGTATTTGATTCTATCAAGTTTACTTATTGTGTTGGCGCTATTGTTATCCAGGAATGGATGTTATCACGGGCATCGCAGCCATACCTACCTACAAACCAGCTGAAAGGATCCGCCTCTTCAACGACTTTGCACAGTTGATTGGCGATGAAAGAGCTCAAACTGCTAGGGCAATGTGGAATCGCCCACTTAAAACTGTATATATCAGCGACTGCGGCGAGCTTAAAGTGACCAAACAGTCTCTATCCCCTCCAAGCTTGCCATGACGTACTGCACATAGGAAATTTTGATGTTTCTATGCTCGGTTCTGCTTCTCGTATTTCCATAATGCTGTAAGCCTGTATATATTCTATTCTCAAAAAAAAAAAAAACTGTATGTATTCTTTCAACTGTTTACCAGTACGTGTGTATTATCTTGCTGGCAACGACTGTATTATTACTCCGAGTGAAGTAAATATAATGCCTCTTGATTTGTCATTCTGTATTAATGAGTATAAAGAGTGTACTAAATTTCCATCAGGAAGGCATTTCATTTCTGCTGATACTGTTTCCGGCTGCAAACATCAACGGATGGAGAAGCTTCTTTTCGCTTTCCGGTAACTGTTCTTGTGTCGGGGACATGTTCTGTCGTTACAGAAAATTAGCTTCTACATGCTGGCCCAGCTCTTGATTTCTAAGCTGATTTATTTAGTATATATGTAGACTCCCATCAGACTGGCAAATAAAACCCTTGTCGGGCTGTGCCTCTAGAGAAAAAGAAGGCTTACAAGTCAACTTGAAAAATGGATTGGCTTGCTTCCTTTATGGATTTGTAAGTTTATTTGAATTGTAATTGGCTTTCGTGTCTCTGGTTGCATGGAAAGTAAATATGTAAATTTCTTAATTCCTCAATGCCTGTAGTTTGTGAGTGCAATACCTCCTATTGTTACTAAAACCCGAAAATTTGCAAAGTATCCGTCTAGTATATTCCTAGCGTATTGGCAGCATTTAAGTTGAAGTAGTTCTTACAATTGTTTGATAGATTGTTTCTCTATTTATTTCTCTTTTTTTCAGCAAGTCTGATCATTGACCAAATCTAGAAATTCTTATATTTGTTGAGAGTGGGAGTACCAACTGATTTGAACATAAACAAACGTTACTATTTTTCTGACTGGGAACATGATGACGAAAAAAAAACTCCGCTTCGTTGTTGGTATTGGATCATTGGCATTACCTTAGCTTGGTCGCTATGACATGCTTTTCTCTGCTAGAATAGCATTTTCTTCTAGGCCCTGTCTGGCTTGTTTTTCTAATCATGTTTAGTAGTAATATGTAAGTATCGGCAGCATTAAAGCAACAACTAAAAGAAAATAAGATATTTGTTCCTGCTTCTCCCACTCTATCGTGAAGTTTGTGACGATCGTGCGCTAATGATGGCTCGCTTTGCTGGCTGGCTTTTCCAGGCTTCCAGCTCAATCTTGGACAGGACCGCCGCCACTTATCCGTGACTTTCCTGCGGAAAAAGCCTCGTCTTCACAAGCGGACAAGGCCGCGAGCGCGATATGACGCCAGGTGTGGCGGGAAGCTATGGAGAGATCATCGCCAGCGCTGCTATTCCAGACCGACGCAACACGTGGCTCGTCATCATGGAAAAAAGTGGCCCCCGTATGGATTGGATTTGCGTATGTAGGTATGTCCGCTTTATAGTGGTGATGTGATGATGATATGATTATATTAGGAAAAGAGGTAATGGATTTGTACCTGTGGTGCTTTGGATGAGTGAACGTGGGAATATGATTAGGATGGTTATATTTCTCGCTAGACTAGAGTGAGGATGACAGATGATAGTCAATTGCTACGTTTGATCCTCTTGTTATTGTTACAAAGTTAATTAGAAACAAATAGTGATGTTAACTTGTTGAGGCGACTGAAGACACTAATTCATAAGTACTAGTTAATTGATACTACCTCAGTCACATAATATAAGTATTGTTGAATAAGTGCTTGTTGAGTACTCTCTCCGTCCCAAAATAGATGTCGCTGTTGACTTTTAAACATTACATTTGACCGCTCGTCTTATTCAAATTTTTTACACAAATGTTATCTATTTTTTTACAACTTATTTTATCATTGAATGTATTTTAATCATGACATATTTGTTTTTAGATTTGAATAAATTTTTTGAATAAGACAAGCGGTCAAACGTGATGTCTAAAAGTCAACAGTGACATCTATTTTGGGACGGAAGGAGTAATACAAAACCAGAAAATTTTGCTTCTATCGACACGAGGTAGTAGTTTGGTACTCCTATATGATCCATTTGTAATTAAACAAGGTTGTGTAGTATAGTGCAAAGGCTCTGTGGTAAATGTGGTGTAGATGAGACGGATGCACAATCCTTTCTCGCAGGAATTTCGAGCTTAACCCCTCAGGTTTTTCAAAAAAAAAATCATTTAGGACAAAGATCACACATACTGAGGAGAGGTTAACTAGAGGGCTAAATTCTCATTGTACTCATACTAAATTCTATTGCATGCCATTTATAATCGGTATATCCCCTCTCATCTCGCACAGTTACGCTAGAGTCCAAATGTGCTGTCAAAATATAAAACGACATGCTAGAACGAATTTTTTTTAAGGGACCAACCAGAGAGAGTATATCCGTGTCTTTTGTAGGAGTTTGGGTTCAAACTTTTCCCGATTCCTTTTCATCAATATTCTTTTTTTTTATAAAACAATGTTTTTGGTCTTTTAGTCCTCTTTTGGAACGCAAGAATTTCACAGAAATCGCACAAGAGTTTTACAGAAAACAGTTCAATTTCACAGAAAAAAACACAAAAAACTTTTTTTTTCTTTCAATCCAAACGAGGCCTTAAGGTAATCCAGAAGCTCCAGATCCTCGGTGGATCAACAAGCTGAAATGAAGCCCGGACGGTCGAAAGGTCGCTGTCGCAGGGTGTGGCGCAACTCGTGCGCCGATGGCAACAGCTGAGAGCCTGCCCTGCCCTCGGGCGGAGCGCGCGAGCTCTGTCCGTACGTTGCTGCAGCGCCGGCCGGTATCAGTTCTGGTCCCGCCTCTGCGAGGCCAGCAGGCCTGGAGATGCGTGCGGTCGCAGGAGAGGAGAGGAGAGGAGAGGAGAGCGCGCCATTGACGACGACGCGTCCCTGTCGTCCTCGGGTGCGCTCTGGCTGCCATTGGCCAAGTTCCCAAGCTGAGCTGAGATACTAGTACTACAACGTACGAAGCAGCCTGTGGAGGCGCGTCGCGTCTGGTGGAGTACGTACTCCTACGTGGTAGTGACGCACACTCAGACCTTGGGCTCTGCGGAGAATCGCAGCTGCCCGGCCGGTCGATCGGGGACCTGCTTGCTTTGCAGACCGTCGGTAGCACAGCAGCAGTCCCATGCTTGTGCAGGTCGGGGCCACTCCACTCCGTTCTCCGAGGGCTGTGGCTCATGCCCAATGCCGTCCTTTTCTCCCTCCCTGTCGCCAGGGGGGGCCGGGGTACCCGAAACGGTGCAAGGTCAATTTCTCATCAGTGTACCAATACGCACCCATGGCACTGCTCTACGACGAGCTCGCTATTCTCGAGTTCAATTCGAGTGTTGATTGAAACCGTTGTTGCTCTAGTCTCTCACGCGCCCGAAGCATCGCTGAAGATGGAATTACTTCATGCTTTTGTTTGAACGATGAAATGACAGTCAGCCTGTTCGCCTGTCTCTACTACTCCAGCTTTGATACAAAACAAAATTCTTGCCACCGAAGCTGGAAATGAAAATCACGGCAGGAGAGAGAGCCACACGACGAGGACGAACATCGAAGTACCAACAACTCCCAGAGAAGGGGGGTACTGTCGCTGCGACAGGTCTAACGGTATAGCCGAGTAGGCCAGAAAGAAGCCCATACAGCACGCAGGCGATATGGGTCCCGTTTCTCCAGGGCAGGCCTGGTACCTAGGCCCACCGTGCCAGAACCTGAAACCACGGCCCCACACAAGAATTATAAAATATCAGGTCAGATCGCTGTTGTATATTGACACCTCTAATTTCCAAACATTGTGCTCTGCTTCTGCGTTGGCTTGCCGAAGACTCGTTCCTCCGCCAAATATTTCCCGGCGCGTCCTGCCGTTCCTTCCGTTCTCACCAAGGCTGCTTCTATTTTGCCCAAAAAAAAAAAACAAGGCTGCTTCTACTATACAGTACGTTGTACCGACCGAGCTACCCCGTACACAAGCATCAAAAGACTCACCGACACTGGGCCCCAGCAACAAAGGGCCCACTACTTCGCGATTCTCTCGGTAACTGTCCGCTGCTCATCCTGCCCTGCCGGCGCGGGCACCACGCACGCAGAAGGAAGTGGCAGCCGGGCCCACTTCACCTGGAGCAAGTACGCATCCGCGGAATCAACGCGTGCAGGCACCGTCGCGCTCACTGACAACCGACCATGACGGTGTGGACCCCACAGGACAGTGAGTGAAATCGATTTCCCGCAGTGCATAATGTTTCTCGATTTTAAACCTCGTGTTTGGAACAGGTCCATCCTCAAACCAAACCAGCTTTTTAACACTCACTGACACGTCGGCCCGAGGAGAAGTTAGATCCACGTGTCAGGGAATCAGCTGCGGCAACGGTGTGGCCCGCATCCACTTGTAATCCGGACGCCGGCCGCCTTGCCTACGCATCTTGCTCCCATTGGCTGCCACGGAGTCGTTCTCCACACCCGGGGCCCGCGCGCAGTGGTCCACGGGCTCGTCACGCGACACGTGTGCACGAGGGACCGGCCGCCGGGATCACGCCCTCCGGTTCGCGCCATTGTCACAGATCAACTTTTGGACCCGCCAAATTACTTTTTTTTTCTTCTTTTGCTTTCACGAACTGTTTTCCCCCACATAAGAATTGTAATACTAGGATGTTTCAAAGTTCTAGAGCAATCTTCCATATCCAAATTGATGTAGTCGAAAATGTTGACAACATTTATCTAGTATCATTTCTAGAGAACGCAGAAAAAAATATACTACTAACATGACTATGACCCTAGCCCATAGGTATCTCCTGTTAGCAGATACTCCTTCAAAGCACAAGTACCTGTCATACAATGTACAACCTCTATACTGCAGCCCATTATTTTACATATTAAGTTCTTGATGTCATGGATCAGCAGCCACTAATTAATTTAGTTTTGACATATCCTTGGTTGTTACATATTATAATCATAGGATGATCATGTTCGACCAAATCCTTGTACGCCATATGTGTTGCCTTGTAATTCACAACCAATGATTGAATGATTCAATATATTGTGTATAGTACTTCCTCGGTTTTTAAATTGTTATCGTTACGACATCAATTTAAGAACAAAAGGAGCTAGTATGTGTTAATTGTTCTAGAATTGTACACACTTTTTGTGTATTAATATATAGTATTAGTAGCTTCGTAGAGTATTGAAACTGGGATTAAATACTCACTTTCACATCTCTTCCAAGCATATCAATCCTTACTTTGAAAACATGGTAACAACATCACTAGAAAACGTGTACAGATGCAAATTACGAATGCAAGTTTTATTTGTCTTTGTGGGCTATTCGTTTGATCTAGAACTGGAGTGAGCAGAATGAACTATATTGACTAAACTAAACAATGAGGGTACCCACTAGAATCCATAAATATAACATACGCCATTTTTTATTCATAAGGATATTGATCTCAAGATTATCATACCAAAATCCGCATTGAGTAATATGAATAATTAATTTGAATCATGCCAATTGTTTTTCACAGCCACGCAATTCAAATAAAATAAACAATATTGAATCCTTCAACGAGATGGAGAACCCTTTTATGAAGTGAATATTCTACCTATTCAACATTTTATCTACTAATTATTGCAATATGATATTTTTTTGCCTTATCCTTCGCTAACAATTTGAATGATATAATAAAGATCAATTTCACTAATATTTTGCTATATGCAAAGTTTATTTAAATGTCCAACTAAAATTAGGTCATGTATACAGTTGTTTTGCGTACTAGTTGTGTTACAATAGTGGTCGTATAGCATTCCAAAAGTAGTTATTTGGAAACATAGCAAAAATCTTTACTGTCCTCAAAGCCATTGTCTACACACATCCTAGTAGCTAGAGCAATGAACTGCTGAGGTGTGGGAATGCATAGTTAACAAAAGGTATGAGAATGGATCTATAGAAAACAACTGCACCATCTCATGTATAGCTAATGTTATTGCACTACCAGGCAAAGACTATCCGGCACAAATGCAATCCGTGCAACACCAGTACATTATCATATATATGATGACTTCTTCCCCGCTGAGATAAAATAAGGTACGGTATACTACTAATCAAACATGTCAATCAACAAGACCAATAGATACCTAGTGTAACGACAGTTACCATTTTCATTTCAATTGCCGGCCTGGAGAAAAAAACAGAGGCTCTAGAAAGATTCTAGTGGAAGGTCCTGACCATTCTGGTTTGCACTGCTACATACCCTGCCAATCATCAACTTGCAGCACATACGCAAATCCCAACCATGTCATCACAACACGGGTGCCTATATCACTAATCCTGGGCCCACCTAACTAACCCCACCCCTTATTAAACACTCCCCTCTCCTCTCTATCTCTCGCTTTGTTGGTTCTCTCCTAACCACTCTTCCAAAATTACACAAGTGTAATGACCTACCACTAGATTTTTCTTCCATGTCGTCGCTCCATCTCTCGCACGGCGAGTACGGTTTACGTGTGAAAGGAAAACAATCGTAAAATTGTTTTTAGCGATTGACAACGACGAGAATAAGCCTCATGAACTACTCTCATATTTCGTGCAGCGATAGGTATATCTGATGACACATATGTTTTGGCTAGCAAAAGATTCACCATGAGATGTTGTTGTAAGTACAATTTCGAAGTTTGTCGCTGTCATTTTTTTTTCTCATGAAACGGACCTAGAAAACTTGGGGGACAAGGTCCTTTTCTCCCATGACAACATCACGAGCACAAAATGGAACTTTAAACCTTACCATTTCCCAGCATATATAGGAACTACCGGCACCAAACTAGATTATTTTATCCTGAAGAGGAGCAGCATCAGCTACACTAGTTGTACATAGGAAGATCGAGAGAGAAAGCGAAGGGTAAGGTTGAGGTAGCTAGCAGCAGTGGTATTCGCTCTATCTCTCTCCTGGATAGATCATATATTCATTCGTAGAGTCAGCAGAGAGAGAGCTATAGAAGAAGGAAGGAGGCAGGCGTCCCTTTCCCCGCTCCGCTTGGCTTTTTGCCTACCCCGCTCGTCTCGTCTCCTCGCTAGTACACCTCATACGCCTAGCTAGTCTCCTGCTGCCCCCTAGGCGACGCCGCCGAGATAACCCCGCGCCGCGCCTCCGTTCACACGGCCGCCGCCTTGGTGCCATGGCGTTCCACGGGCACCTCCCGCACGAGATGTCCATGTCGCACCTCGGCGCGGACGACGCGGCGGCTGCCGCTGCTGCGGCGGCGGCGGGAGGAGGAGGCGGAGGAGCGCCGCCGGCGTGGATGAGGTACGGCGACGGGAGCTTCCTGCACCTGCAGACCACATCGGACTCGTCCGCGTCCCCGTCGGCTGCCGCCGCCGCGGCCGGGATGCAGTGGAACATGGGGGTAGGAGGCGAGGACGCGGTCGCGGCGATGGGCGGCGGCGGCGTGGTCGTCGGGGCGGAGGCCGACGAGGCGGACGCGGCGCGGTCCAAGGCGGAGATACTGGCGCACCCGCTGTACGAGCAGCTGCTGTCGGCGCACGTGGCGTGCCTGCGAATCGCCACGCCCGTCGACCAGCTCCCGCGCATCGACGCGCAGCTCGCGCAGTCGCAGGGCGTCCTCGCCAAGTACTCCGGCCTCGCCGGCGCAGGGGACGACGGCCGCGAGCTCGACCAGTTCATGGTGAGGACACAATTCCACAACGACATCTGTCTGTCTCCTCTCTCTCTGTCTCGCGCTTTTTGGATTGCCTTGGGATCGTCAGTGGATGGTTGCGTCGGACCTGATTACGCGATTCTGTTGCTCGTTGTTCGCGTAATTTGTTTATTTAATCACGGGGAAAAGCTGATTAGAGAGAGGGTTGTTTATTCCGAGGTTAAAAGCTTAAAGGCGAGCGTCCTTCCACTCCTTCGTGGCTGCGTTTGGACCATGTTTCTGTCTGTTCGTCTCTAAATTTTTCTTCTGTGGGGTTCTGGATTGTTTGATTTTGCTTGGGATCACTTAGTTCAACTCATTCAAATGTTTTTGTTACTTCACGCGGCCTTTTCATGTCGATCTTCATCGATCTGTGTTTCTTCTTTGTTCGTTGTTAACGATTGGTGAACTGAACAAGAGAAACAAAAAGCATTTTGCACTCGATTTTTTATGTATTGGTTTGCCGTTCCGGTTGCTCCTTTGACCATTTTTCTCCCTGTCTTTATATATGTTCTTGCTTCGTTTCTACACAAGCAAGCATAATCTGTTTTTCTATTGGTTGCCTTGTACTGGTAGCTAGCACAATTCCGTGTTCTTGCAATCAAGCAGGGTTTTGACCATATTTCTGCTGGGGTCTACAAAACTTCCTTTCATCAACCGATCTTCAAATAAGTTGGTATGAGAAATGATTTCGTTGACGTCACCTGCAAACATGCTTAGAACCCGCTTTTTGTTGACGTCTCGTGATAATTGGCGATTTGTGGCAGTGCCTTTGCCGAATGCTCGCACATCTAGGTATACGTAGCAGATGGTGGGGAAAAAGCAGGGGATTCTGTTGCTTCCAGTCACGAGATTGGGTTAGCTGGATGGAAACAGTCATGGCCCCCTCTCCTCTCCTCTCCTCTCCCATTGAATTGACTCTGCCCTTGTCTGTTCTTTTTCCAAAGAGGGATGAGTTCTTCGCTTCTCTGTCCCATCGACATGGGCCGGTTGTATGCGGCTCTTGACCGCCATAAATGGTGTAGGGACTTTCCGTTTCCTGTTATGGGTGGAGTCATGGGGCAAAGATTGTGCCTAGGTTGGTAAAGATTTTTCATCCTTGCAGGTTGCAGCAATGCAGACACCCTCATTGGGTGTGCCTGCTGCCAGCACCGTGCTCTTATATATTATACATGTAGGTCCATCTCTTTCCTTATTTTCATGATATGGCCAGTTTCTTGGTTCTGTCAAAAGTGTAGCTAACTGGTTGCAAAGTTTCTTTGAAAAAATTTTAGGAGGTGAACGGTTTCTTTCTGATAATGATGTGTGATGACTCTTGATTTTTTTTCTTTATTCTGATACTACGTCAGAGTATATGTGATGGTGTTCTTGATGTCCAAAAAGCTGATATTATAACTTACAAGCTTGTCTCCGATTCAAAAATAGGTTTCAACTGTCTACTGCTCATCTTACACGAGAAGGGGTGGTGTCTAGGGGAGAACATCTGAACGCTTTAAATTTAAAATGTTGAACATAATTTAGACTAAAGGGATTTCATAGAGGTTCTGTCGTAAATTCAGATACCGAGGACTACTAAGCTTCCGTGGTGTGCCATGCATTGTTTTCTAATGCCTATTTGCTGCTTTCACTGACTCAAAAACAAGCAGGGATGCTCCTTCGACGCCCCTTCCAATTAACTTGGAAGATCATTCATTGTGAGCCACTGGTACTTTCACATCATGTTCTTATCTGAACTCCACCTGTGGTTTGCATTTGCACAGGACCAGAACTTCAGCATGCTAAAAAATGGTCCAGAGGGCTCCTTGTTTGATTCTTCTTTTGTCCACTTCTAGGTCGCGTCCTTGATTGTGTCAAGGGCTATGCCACCAGAGCTATGATGCTGTACAACCTTGGTCCCATCTAATTGTGCATAATATAGAATTCATGTTTTTCTCCGCCTTATTGTAGAAACAGAAACAATATTTAATTGATTGTGTTCCTTTTCTGTTTTTTTTTCTTTTTTGTTTGAGCTGGCATCAAATGTATTGCTGTGTGAGTGGTCCTTGCCAGTTCTCTAGATTCTTTGGTGTATGTCCTGTGCTGGTCAGCTCGACGTTATAATAATAGACAGATAGTCAAAAGGCATATCATGATGCTTCGGCTGGAACTGCCTAAGCTATAATAGTATCCATGTCTTACTGAAGTTAGGACCATATAACTTTCTGTTTTAACTCTTAGCTCTGACAAATTGCCATCATTATTTTTCTATCACCACAGCCTGAAGAGTTTCAGAGGGGCCATGCAGTTAGCCCAGTGCCCATCAGATGTTGGCGTATAATCTGTGCAAATAACTTGCTTTCTTTAGGGACTCCACTTTGCGAATCATACTTTGAGAAAAAATTTTAGATAATGGGAAAAAAGAAATATTCATTGAAATTCTTTTTCTGTTTTCTTTTTTGCTTTGTTTATTGAGAATTAACAAATTTCTTTGTGCTGGTTCTTAAAACTCCTTGCTGAGTGAATTGTACCTCCTTGCAAAATCTGTGGGACAGTGACCACTGGCCCAAGCTATGCTAGTCATGTTTCATGCATCATGCTCCTATGCTAATATGCTATTGGAACTGAACATTCCTACTGAACTTTTTAAACATGGGAATGCAATAATATGAATTCGATGATCTATAATTTTATTTAATTTCAATTGCTCCGCTCTGATCCATTGTTTCTGGTCAGTTGATGACATGATGTAGAAGTAAACATGGAACCAAAACCTACCCAGAGGAGGATTTTTCAAGAAGCTTGATCTCCATGAAAATGTAGAACCCATCATTTATTACAATTGCAAGAGAGATGTTTATTTAGGGAAATCTTTTCTTCCCAAGATCGTTGTGATTCTACATTTAACTATAAAATTACACTAAAAGGTCTATCAAAATTTCCCGCTTGTAACTGAAACCGTTGTATATTCATAATATCTAAAACCCTCCCTCCCATTGGTCTCCCATTTAACCTGATGGAAATATATGATACGGAGTCGTTATATGTTTCCTAGGACAATGCATTCTGTATGCATGGTTTACTACTTTTCTTTGGGACAAGGAAGCCACATATTGTCGTTATGAACAAAACGTTAAGTGCCCATGCATGTTGAGTTTTTTTTCCTTTTCTTTTTTTTGGGCGAAAATGCATGTTGAGAGTTTATTCATCAGCTCAGTTCGCTCTTAATGTGAGGGACCTACTCATTAAGCGACGAGCAATCGACCTCTTCCCCGATGGAACGTGTGGTCACCACTTTATCTAATTTGCTTGGTGGGGCAGAGCAACTAATAAAGAAAGGCATCTTGAATCATAGCACACTCTGAAGGGGAGAGTTTGCAAAAATATGAATTCAAACTATGAGTGCCTTGTAGGGTTTTCTTTCTGTTTTTTGTATTGATCATACCCACTAATAGCCCTCCTTTTGCCTCTCCTAATGTCTACTGCTTTTGTTTTTATACTTTCATTTTATTGAGAGATTGTTGGGAGTTCAGTTCTTTTATCACATTCAACAATTGGATACTATTACGCTAGTAACCTGTATTTTTTCCTTTTCTCAGACACATTATGTCTTGCTACTTTGTTCATTCAAAGAACAACTACAACAGCATGTCCGTGTTCATGCTATGGAAGCAGTGATGGCTTGCTGGGAACTTGAGCAGAATTTGCAGAGTTTGACAGGTATGTCTGTCTCATTTCTTTTACATCCTGACCACTTATTTATTCCAAAAAGAACATAATTTCAACTTACCTCAAAGGGCTGTCTTTCTTGTGATACCTCTTGCGTTGGTGAATTTTCTAAACAAGTTTAAAGAACCCGTCACAATAATTGAGATTCTTCAATTCTTGTATGCCCCTTTTTTCCTTGCATATACACCGGTCTGGTCCCTGCAACTTTGAGCTTCTCTGTAGGACCCCATTTGTGGCACAACTGAGCTGTATTTGGTGTGATGCATTAAGCATTTCTTGACAAAGATGATCCCAAATATGTGTTCTTGGGCAAACACATCATCGTTGGTCCGGTCCTTGGCTGACTCAAACTAAAATGTGGCGATAGTATCTGTCATGATATCACAGTAGCATCTTCCATGCCCCTCACGTAATATTGTATACTTACCAATTATTATGTTCTGCTAGCACTAGCATAAGCCCTGTTCCCACAAGTCAGTCAATATTTATCATTGATTGCTTTCTTAGCAGGTAATTATGTTACAGAGTCTTAAATTTTGTATGGTCATCGGCCTTGTCAACTGACTTCTGTTCTGTTGCAAAATCTCACGTTAAGCCATCCAAGTTAATAACTGACAGTACATTGACAGGTGCATCGCCTGGTGAGGGCACTGGTGCAACAATGTCAGATGGTGAAGATGACCAGGCAGATAGTGAGGCTAACATGTATGATCCGAGCTTGGACGGGCCTGATAGTATGGGTATGGGCTTTGGCCTTCCAACAGAAAGTGAGCGGTCTCTAATGGAACGTGTTCGCCAAGAGCTAAAGCATGAACTCAAGCAGGTACAGAGTTTTTCAATAATTAATCATCGAAAGTTCTATACTAGTTCAAAACTATTGATTATCGAACATCCTGATAAATTTCAGTAATTACTTGCAAATACAGGGATACAAAGAGAAACTTATAGACATTCGAGAAGAAATTCTTCGCAAACGAAGAGCAGGAAAGCTCCCAGGAGACACGACTTCTACACTTAAAGCTTGGTGGCAATCTCATGCAAAGTGGCCATACCCAACAGTAAGTGTTGAGAAGCTTGCTATACAAATGAACAGAACAGAGTTACACTGCAAGTTTTTGCATCTTGCTTCTTCTCTGACCACTTCGTTCATGCTTTGTGATAATCTTCCATACACGATTGGGCCACTTTCCATTAGTTCTGGATTATGTGTTGTGGAACACATTTTTTAAAATCTATATTTGTCCTTTTTTGAATGCAGGAAGAAGACAAGGCTCGACTAGTGCAAGAAACAGGGCTACAGCTAAAGCAGATCAACAATTGGTTCATAAATCAAAGGAAAAGAAACTGGCACAGTAACCCTTCTTCATCCTCCAATGTCAAAAGCAAACGCAAAAGGTACAAAATTAATCTTGACCTACTATGGTATAACCTAAAATTCCACCGATCAATTGATGTGTTACTTAATTTGAATAAAAAAGCAATGCAGGTGATAGCAATTCATAGCACTTACTGGGGATAGGGCTGAGGGATAAACGCTGAATTGAGCGAGTTCCCCGCAAATGCAGAAAAGCTACAGAAGGCAGCAACGCGCATGAGCGCTTAGATTAGAAAGCTTCTCATCAGGAGCAGGACCAACAGCTATCAGAATACTGGTTGTTATAATGGAGGAATTCAATTACCACCATAGGTAATCTTATAGTTTCTGTAAGTGTTTGATTTCGAGATTAGAAAAAAATTTCCCTTTCCAAAAGGGTGGTGTAAAATGTCAATATTTGTTTTATGTTTGATTGCTAGATATCACATGGTAATAGCGCTTCATACACCGTAGAACCTGCATGTTCAAGCTATCCTTTACGCAATTTTTTATAGGACGTATATGTATATATGTATACAGTTATGTACTTTGGTTTGTGTGAGTTAGAATGTCTGAAATCTTGAATGCATTACACGTTGCAGTGTTATATATTCATCTTTCAGTTTGATTGTTGACTTGCTGATCAAGGCTAAGGCTGCTATTGAAAATTCCGATGGAATGAAAAATCTACAGGAGGGCCCAGCTTCTTATTCTTTTTTTTTTCTTTTTGAGAAGTCAGCTTTTTATTTGAAACGTTGGTTTCCGAGATGAAGATAGTAGTGATGCACCCACGTTAAAGTTGAGAAATTTTATGGTGCTTGGAGTTAATTGTAACCGTTCGTTTGGCTAGATCTAACGGTTAAAAATAAAGAACTTTAAGTTGTGGACCGAAACCAAATAATGTGGGCCAGGTTACTTCCCGTGATTCAGGGCCGATTGGATGCTTCGGGTGCCTGAAGCATCGTTTGTGGTAGTTTTTTTTTTCATAGGTATGTACAATTTGGCCTCAATTCCATTAATATGAGGCATCTTTGTCTTATATTTATATACGGCATGACACAAGTGTTACCGGATCTTTCAAAAAGAAAAATGTTGAGTTGCAAAGATTTGAATGGAGACATGTCTCGGTGATAAATAAAAACTGCCCTAAACCTTGCGCTGAGAGACCAGGCTCGTTGATACATAAACCATCTAGTTCCAGCCTCCAGGGCCCTTTTTATTTTGTAGCTCCTTAGGTTAACCCGCAAAAAACTGCCTTGATACCTTGTTTTCTTATAGGTTGGGCCGAGCAACATAGAGCTTAACAACATCGCCAGGAAAACCAGGACGGTAGGTTCACGATTTCTCATATCTAGGTTCATGTCTGTATGCTTGCTCAATGCCGATTCGTTGCAGCTGATGCACCTATATATATACTAGCATTTTGCCCGTGCGTTGCTACGGGTGTTAAAAATTTCATTGTTTGAGTTACCAACAAAAGTCTGATTTGTTTAGCTAGCACAAATTCATCTTATAATGTCTATTTTAGAAAGATTTTTGTAGCACAAATTATCTTTTGATGTTCTTCTAGAAATTAATACATCAACAATAACTTGAAAAATAATAAATAACCTACATAAGTTTAAATGCTAAAAACTTATTTATGTTTTAAGTGATTTAGAGTAAGAATTTTATTTTTATATGTTTTTTAACATGGTTCTTGAAGGAATAAAATGCAAGACTTTTTTCAGAGAGACACAATATCATCAAAAGCAACCTACACTAAATCTAGCCTAAAAATATATAGCACTAAAATACTAAAATTAAAACAAACCAGAGAAAGAAAATGACATTTTTTTTGCGAGGGAGAAAGAAAATGACATTAGTGCTAAAATATGACAAAATTACTTACAAAACTTGTTGAGAAGTTCACTAATACCAAGATATGTATGCATGCAAAATTCAAGGTTTTTCCATGCACATAATGCAGATATGCGTTTATTTTTTTCTCCATTAATTATCAGAAACTTATAAAACTATCTACTGAAAAATATAAGGGTTTGTTTGTACCTTTGGGTAGATCTAGTCACATGGATTCTAACAAAATTAGTTTCATATTTTTATGAAATTTATTTATTTTTCTATGATTTTACAATTTTCAACTAATCTAAATGGTGCCAAACGAAAAAATATTCGAACCCAAGCCCCATTGGTTGGTGTTGTAGTTCCTTACCACTGGACCACACAGTGCCTCGTGCTTAGAAGCAGTTTGTTATTTATAAGACAAAACCGAATGGAACTCGGATTATTGAATTTGAATTGATTTCGAATTTGAATTCGTTTTAAACTCGGATGGCAGAGGTATGAAATCTCAGGCTGACGACCCACTTTAGACTTATTAAATAGTAGAGATATATAGCCAGTCGGACGCGGAACACCAAGAAGCGGGCGAGCATATCCATGGAATCGGTCAATTCGGTGCTGCTCACCTCAGACGACCGATTGACGACTTGGGAGTCAATCGTACGCTTGTCAATAGAGAGGGGCTACTGGCGTCTTCCTGATTTGGTAGTGTCACATCGGTGGAGTTAGAATGATTAATATTTTTGGTTGGTTCGCCTTCCTACACAACTTCAATGGTGACCCGCTGTAACAGGCTTCATTAACAATATATCTTGCTACAATTTCTGTCACATAAGCTGTGAGAATTTGCTTCCCGCCTAAGCGAGCAGTTGGACTACCCAAAGGATTTTTCTTGCAAACGCACACTTGCATGACCAGGCAAAACAAATAGCTAAATTATAAATAATCAGAGGCTGACGATTATGTACAAAGACACGACATATGCCAATACAAGAGTTTAATATACCATAGATATTTCAACTGCACATTTTCATAATAATATTATTGACGGCAAAAGTCCTCCCACACTACTGCATGAACCACCAAAGCAGACCTCATTCTCCACCACCCGCCTTGAATAAATTAAACTTCAACAAACTGGAGATTCGATGTCAGCATGCATGGTATTTGTGCTCTCGGAAATCAGTTTGCAAGATGCGCAAAAAGAAAAGCATAGGTGCCTCGCCTACTGTTCTCAATGCCAACTATGAGTTGCCATTAAATCCGTTTGCCTCGACAGTCTCCATTTTGTCAGTAACTCCCAATCTGATGATTCATCATTGGGGCAAGTACCAACAACTGACAATTCTCAGGATAAAAGCTTCTTGAATCAGTCACTAGTTCTGCAAAAAAACACATTAAAATAGGTAGATGATTAATCCGCAAAGGTCAATGTCATGTCGTGGAGTTCTCATGAACTGGACGCACAAAAGCATATCATTTTGAGACAAATATGATGCTGTGGAACATTAAATAATTCATAACCTAATTTAGATTGTATTTAAAAGTATGCAAAATAAATAGGGAATCCAAGACCCCCAATAAAAAAAAGGAAAGCATCAACATAAATCTCTTAGACTGTCCACAATAGAAGAGATGCTGAAAAGCATATTCCCTTCTCTCTTAACACCGGTGCCGAGTCTCCAAACAAACCAGCAACGTTCAGCACCGGTGCATACTACTTTTTGTGGGGCCATGATTCATTAAAAAGTAATATTTATTTACTTCTTAACTCTACACAAGAGGCAAACCAGTTCACCGCATGCTTGTTCATTCTCTCTCCGTGGAAGAAAAACATTAGTTTACTGAGCAGGCACCGATGTATGTTGTTGCGCCGATGCTGGGATTTTTGGTTTCAAGCATCGGGTCTGCAGTGGTGGGCACCGGTGCTTCAAACCAAATTTTCCTTTCAGGCACCGGTTTGCAACAGCCACTGTGGGTAGTCTTAGCATGACAAGAAACAAAATCTGTAACTACTAACCTTTGCCTCTTAGAATTAGGCTCATCAGTTCGGTCACAGTGATGTTGATGCGAACTTCTAGAATCACTCGGACCATCCCTTGCTCTGTTTGAACTATCAGATGCAGCCTGCATACAGCACCAATATTAAAGGCAAATAACAAGCTTGATGTTGTATTGACCACATTAGCAGAAACTGCACTTGCCTGCGATGGAGTGCTGCTACTGTCTGGTGCGGCACTTTGATGTTGTGTTTCAGCCTGGGAGATAAATGGCATAATTTGCCGAACCATGTTAGCAAACCGTAGCCCATCCTCACTAACCCCTGAAACTTCAGGTGTTCCATGATTTACAGCATCTCCCTGCTCAGTAGAAGCCATTGGTGCTTGCTGACTAGTACCATCTGCTCGTACGTTTTCTCCAGAGAACAGTGCTCTGAGATTGTCCAGTATCTGAAAAATAGGATTCATGCCACTTTGCTGCCCAGGGGTGGTCTCAGAGCTATTTCCCACATTCACATCAATTGGAGATCCCAGATTACCTGGAAAAAGTTGCATTAATCTATAAAGCTTATTACAAAAGCCTACATCATTTCGAAGATCCAAATATCAACATGCAGAAATATCAAACTTGGAAATGAAGAATCATTCAACAATGGCCTGGCATTCTTGAGACAAGCATCCAGAAAACAAATTATGGACAAAACATGGTGCAAATTCATGTAGCAAGTCTGGTGCATCCGAATGAATGGAAGTTAGTTTTCAACATCCTACCTGAGCCCCCTCAACCAAACAGTCTAAATAACACTATATATACAAGTAATATCTAAATATGAAAAGGATGATTCAAAAACCAATAAAACATGTAATTAATACTCCCTCCATTTTTATTTGGATGACGTTCAGGACTAGAGATTTTTGAAATTAGTATAAATCCTTTTTTTCCTAAACATCATGTAAATAAAAACAGAGTAGTAGTTTGAACACATCAAATCCAGTTGCCAGTATTTTAAAATGGGTAATAAAGAGAACAAAATAGCATAAAAACCAACTTCCTTAGAACACCACTAAAATATTTTAAAAATTGAAAAAGATGACAGAAGAGCATAAACACTACAAAGATGTCATTTGATTTGTTGAATTTCATAAAATCGGACATATAATTATCATCTGAATCCACAGAACTGATCTGAATCCGAATAGTACGCAGAATCACTTCCCAGATCAGATTAAGCTTGTCCCTACTAGAAACAATCCAGTTTATGGAACAAATGCAACATGCTAAAAAACAAAAATAAACATAACGTGAGGAAAACTAATTCACCTGCTCCACGAGTTCGAGAGGACTGAGGAATGGTTTGCTGATTAGGATGGGTGCTACTACGAGCGGGCTCAGTTGGAGATTGACCATTTCGTTCATTACTACCATTAGTGTTTGCTCTTTGTTGAATTCTGGTGACGAATGGATAGATAATACCAACTCCACTAGAAGACCCTGATGGAGCTCGACTGATACCAGCAGGCATGGCAACCACTGTTCTAAGTGGCAACATTCTAACTCCAGACCCACCAGGAATAGAACCACCACCTGCAACCCCTGCAAATGCTTCACCAATATTTGCATGTGAAGCATCTCCTGTCCTATTTGTATGTTCTGGTGCTTGTGCACCAACTGGCTCACTTGGGTTAGTACTTGCTACAGGCACAGACCCACCTAACAACCAAAAAGACTGTATTTAACAACTATCATTAACCAAAGCAACAATAGGACAAAAATACACCACAGAAGAGGTAACAAGATGCGGCAATTTTAATATAACAATTGTCATTAATAATTCACACAAGTTACAATAAATTGTCAAATAAATTATTGTTCAGTCATTAACAACTCACAACTTATTCCTTGCATTTTTTTGGAAGAGGAAACACATGTTCTGCTTTATAGAGCGGACTGAAACTATCCATGACCCACCCTGCATCTCCACTGATTTCAATCCAACTGCAGGTATTTTTTGGCTCAGAAGATACCCTGCTAGGTACTTTTCGCGCATCATGGGTACTGCAAAGCTCAAACTTCCTATTGACACCAGTACTGTTATTTATTATTCAAGTATGCGTTTTTTGAATCCGAAATTCATGACCCTGATTGACTCGACTTATAGACAGACATTGGTTGTCATAGATGAAAAAGTTTAACCATCAGAGCGCCCTACAAGTACTGTTATTTATTATTCAAGTATGCATTTTCTGAATCCGAACTTCATGACCCTGATTGACTCGACTTATAAACAGACAGTTCAGGCCCTCGGTTGTTGTAGATGAAAAAGTTCAACCAGCTTACATGCCAAATTCTAAGATCAGACAAGATCCAATTTTAGATGATACATCCCATGGTGAAAAAAAAGATGAGATATGCAAAACTCCAAAGATGATGGCACTAGAAGGGGATAAAAAAAAAAAGAACAGCAATATTACTCACTTGTATGGACGTGGACCTCAACATCTCTTGGGTGCAGAACAGAGCCGTGAGAACCAAGACTAGAAAAAATTGGACCCATTTGGACAGACCTTCTACCTGGAAAAAAGGGGACAGGCTGAACAAAATAAGTTAGCACATGGAAAAAGAGTCTAATGTGGGCATTAATGACTATTAAAATATTCCAACAAAAAAATGACTATTAAAATAATAAAAATGCACTCACTTGAACCATAAGAGGATTTGGCCCAGATGGAGATATGAAGAGAGCAGGTCCAGAGTTCACATGCGCTTCTGACTGAAAAGAAAAGAAGGTAAATCAATCAGTAAAAAGTACAAACTAATTTGCAAGCCAAAATAAGGTCAACATAGTTATTGCAAAAAAAACCTACAGATGCAGGATTAATACGTAGCATCATTGTGGCGCGACCAAGTTCTAGAAGCAAAGAACCGAGGTTCTGGAGGAGAGCACCCGAGCGCATCGCACTACTTTGAAGGTTTCTTCTTGTTGCAGAATCAGTTACATTAACCAGATCTCCCAACTGAGTCGACAGTTGCTGGATTGACATAACAAGACATTAACTCAGGCAATGACAAGGTTAAAAAGAATTCAAACAGAGAAAGCTGATTGGATAGAACAATAATACATGAGTCATGCACATCAACCATTTATCTTTTATTGGTATTGATGTGCTACAGTGTACAAGTGACACAACAAATTAACATATTTGACGCTGCACTCAATTTTCCAACAACAGGGTATTCAGTATCAAAATAAAGCAATCATTTAGTTTGTCAAACGACAAAGTAAAATACAACATTGAACTGCTTTCTTGATGCCATATACTATTAAGCAAATGGAACATGTAACTTTTAAAGAACACTTGCATACATGGAGTACGTTATGTTTAAGTTTTCTTTGACAAGAACCGCGCACATATACTTTTCTACAAGAGGCATATCATGGAATAAAATGCTACAGGATGAATAATCAGTCTTTTCATGGGAAATTTGATGTGATTGTACCCCCGCCTCCCTACTTTAAATGTGCTGACCTGCATCCCTCAACCCATTCCTCAAACCCATCAACCCATGGTTCTAGTGACTAGTACAGATTAAAGGAAACATGTACCATGAACCGAATAGCTCGCATTGCAAATATCATGAGTCTAATGTTAGATATATCTAAGGTGTAATATCAATGTATACCGAGTAATATCAACTGTATGACATTAATCAAGCAGCTAAAGTATCCATCAGTTCACCTAGATATCGACAAGACTCTGGAAGATGCGACTTACAGAGAGCAATGCTCCAGCCTGCCCAACAACAATTTGTCTAGTGGATTGCATAGTTTCACCTAGCAATGCTGCAGTAGGAAGCCCAATGGTAGAAGCTGAATCAGGCTGGCTTTCCTGATTTTGAGTGCCACCTACACTACTTCCTGCAGTTCTGTTTTCAGCATTACCATCTGTTTGTCCTGTTGAGAAAGAGAAATAGAGGTAAATCTTATAGAAGGTTACATAACTGATGTAGCTCGCATAAGAATTGAGGTCAGACCATTTTGGTTAAAACCTTCCCTCCTAAATGAGTCTCTCATAAACTCAATGTACTGTGAAATAGTTGTCAGAGCATCAGGGATGACCTACAAAAGAGGAATATGTTAGTGACTATATTTTCAGGTATTTCATAATTAAGTGGCATGTGACAAGGATATATATGAATATTTACATTTGGTTGTGACGGCCCATGTGCTTGCTCAGTCTGGAAAAGTGAAGGTTGTTGTTCTTGTCCAAGTTCAACCCTTACAGTATTTGGGATAGAAGATTGAGTAGCCTCTGAAGGTCTGGTTTCAGAAGGTGCTGGTGCACCCTAGCGTCAGAAAAGTTATTTCCAAATAAGTTATTTTGATTGCCATCTAAAAGGTCTAAACTACTACTAGGATCAATGGATTACCGAAGATTGTGTGCTTATTGGTAGTCCAAAAAGTCTCTGGATAATCTATCAAGAGGATACAAGAATTTTTGTTAGAACGAGTGATATATAACATAGAGGTTCTTGAAACAAAGTAGGGTCACGTGACAGAGCATGTGAGAATGTAGGATCACCTCGGCAGCAAAACCTGGAACCTCACTAGGCCCATGATCCATATTAACAGCCTCAACTACTATGCTTCGAGCCACTGTGGGACCACGACGCCGACCAGAATCAGATGTGTTAGCTGTAAAATTACAGTTTAAAGTAAGTAGAGGATAGCATCAGGAAGGGAAAATGGTTGGGCAAGTTCTAAGATGAAATGAACATATAAGCTCACAAAAGGTTAATATATCGACATAATGGGCCTTGTATTAGGTGCACAGGTTGGTAGACTTTGAAAAGAAATATTTCCTAAATTTCTAGTGACAAAAGCTGCAGTTACAAGCCAGAGCTTAAATTTTGTTCAAACATAAGGGAATCCTATGTTAAATTTAGTGGGCTACCGTCTACAACACTAGAACTGGGCATGCCATGACAATGGATGTGTCAAAAGGTAACCAAACAAAAACAACATGAAAACCAAATGATCTTGGCAAAAATGGCGATAAGATGATTCAACACATTGACAATATAGCAGGAATATTACCTGCGACAATGTCAAACATTTTCCTTACAGTGAACAACTATACAAGAACTTCAAAATTGGCAAATTTTCTTTCTTCAATTTGGATAAAAGTATAACCAGTCAATCAAAAGACACCACATAAAGTGTACAGCTTGTTTACGTACCTTCAGCTCCTGCATTTCCTAACGTAGCTGCCTGGCCTGGTTGCCTAACAACAAGATGCAAAGTGTGTCCATCTTCAACATCTAAACATGTCATTAAGGAGCAGCCTTTGCAAAATAAATGTACGACAAAAATTATCTTTTTTTTCATGACTCAAATAGATTACTTATTCAATTTAGCAACATGTTCGACAAATAAAGATATGAGGAAACTTATCATAGTAACTACAACATATACATTTGTTCAATGATATACGCACAAAGAAACACAACACAAATTAGGAATCTAAATGATATATGAATCTTCAGTATTTTTGACAGCCATTTTGACATCAGAATGAAATCAAAACTCAATTGTAAAGATATGGATGCAAACAAGATATGGACCTTTTCCAGCCTAACGCTACATTATCCAAAATATTCACCTGTCACATCAATATTTGGCAGAGCAATATGCATACTTTTTATGAAATATTTTAATTAACTAAAATCCATCCTCCTTCAGATGAATGAAATAACAGAATTACAATGTGGCATACATATTTTGCAGCACTAACTGCCATACATATTTTTCCATTTCCCAAGTCAAAGATATGTATGTCTGCCTGAACTGACAAGAAATTTGTTCTGCACTCAGATTTGCCCCAATTCAAACAAATTCAAATTCCTAATTATATTCCTTTTTTATGAACAAATATTAATCCCTTACGTCAATATTCAGTTGTATTCAAGACATCTTCACCCATAACACCTTGATCCATTGGCATGGTACATTCCGTTCATAAATAGGGAAGTTAATTAGATAGGAAACTCATTCACTTTACAATTTAACATCCCTCATAACATACATTCCCAACAATTTGATAAACGCTATGAACCAACAAAGGTGTTGCTTGTAAAATTGGTAACAGGTGGAATACAAATATTGAAATGTTAGAATACATCTATTTTTCAGAAATAAGATGCTATTTAATGTTCTTAATGTGATTAATCAATTGTATAGCCATCTATGTACATGGAATAAGCAAATCTCACGAGATAAAAAAGGGAGAGAAAAAAACAGACGCAAGCTTAAGATGAGGATACGATATGCAGACAGGAGTTCATCATCCTTTAAGACTCTCCCTCGACAAATCAAGCGTTGCTGTTCGGACAATATTCCAGTTACAGTAGCAATTTTTTCTTTTAACAGAGGCACCGGCACCTGTAAATGGGACAGCATGTTAATGTATGCCATGCATTGACACAAACAACAAAGTACATTGAAACAATACTTGAAAACTATTGAAACACTCTAGTCTTAACCTTGTAGATAAATAGATTTTCGATTACTCTTTATCGAAACAAAAGGCACAAGGAACCAATAATCACCATTATTTCGTTTTTCATTTCATTTTCTGATGTATTCTTCGATATAAAGGTTAGGTGTGCAAGATAGCTCTACTGCATAGTTATCTATGATTGCAGTTTCACACTGTGCTGTGCTGTCATCTATCCAGCATGATTGCAACCATGTGAATCCTTCAATGCCAATTTAATATTTTAACAATAAATACGTTTGAAATTTACCAAAGCTATTCCCTCTGCTCTTAAATAAATGATGTGTAGAAAAAACAAATCTAGTTGAATTTTGACTAAATTAGCTGTCATAAATGTCATATATTTCAGAACAGAGGTAATACATGTTATGTCTGGACAGAGCAATTGGACAAAACCCTTACTTGGTGAAATGATGAAACAAGTTCAGCGTGTCGCAGTAATGAATCAAGTTCAGCAAGATATGTTGGAATATTACAGACAGGAATTATGTGTCCATGGGTTCTGACATCCTCATTAACAAGTTCAGCACATTATAATGCTTCCTAAATTCATAAAAAAAAATCATATATGTAGGACTCAAAAGCACCAAGTTCATCCTACATGTCAAGGAACAAAACATACAAGAATTAATCTGGCATTATCATCACGTGCTACCAGCACCATGTGTTTCTAAATCTCAATATAAGAAATTAATTTAAATTGAATTTTTTTCTTAAGATTTCTCATTTTTTGAAACATTTCAAATGCTAAACTATGCATTTTCCACAAAGGGGATGATGGATCCCCAAGACATTAGTGGATTTCCCTTATTAAAGTTACTTGGGGAATTTGAAAAAAATTAGCCAGTTGTTTTAGTAACCTGAATAAATATAGCTTTTATTACAATAATGTTTCAGTAAACTGGATTGATGAAAAACACAGAAAACATTATATTCCCAAAGCAAATCTTGCAAGGAGAAAGCCTCTTCTAATAATCAAAATTAAGCAACCACAAAGAACAGAGCAAAAACAAACAATATAACCATCGAAAGTAAATTTAAAGTCACATATTTTGTGAGATATGTTCATGATTAACTTACACATTTGTTCACACGTAAATTGTAAGTCTGAGAATCCAATGTCTTAATTTTGATCTCGATTGTAGTCTCCGAATCCTCAGCAGGTGGTTGCATTTGTACATCTGAAGTACTTCCCATGATCTCCTCTACTGAAGAAGATTAGAACAAGAAACAGAAACCGATAGTTGATTAACTTATCTCATTACATAAATTGGTAGAGAAAATAGAAATGTTAAGGCAATTGCATATTGTGAATCCATGGCAGGATTTTGTAATCTAAGCATCCAGGGTATTCTATGTCTGTAACGATGCAGTATCAAAAGCATTTCTTCAAACAAGACGATATTTATTATTATAGGCTCTGGAGAACTAGCGCAGAATAAGTTACAAGCAGAGCAAATAATGATAAACTTTATTGCCACCATGCATAGAACATGTGGAAACTTACCCTAATAACATGTAATAATTGACATAATGAGATAAATAAGATGGTAGTAGCAGAGATAGGAAGCAGCAAATCAGATGTACGAAGTTAACTGAAGCACTAAAGGAGAGTAGGTAAAGAACCAAAGATATATGATCAACAAACATAAAATTAAAAAAAAAATACATATATGGCAACCATAAAATTAAAAAAAAATACATATATGGCAACCATAAGCTTCGATTTATAGACTAGAACTAACAGCTAAATCCCACCAAAACAACCTTAACGAGGCCCAAGCTCAAAATGTGTGGGCCTGTCAAGTGGAATTTCGTAATGCAAGTAAGAATTTCCTTCACATAACTTTTAAGAAATGAAATTTTAATCATGAGACCAACTCCCATGCAGGGTGGGGTTCATATATCTTACGCAGGTGCAGCAAAATTTTGGCATGTATCTAGTGATTTATTGGAATGTTAAGAAACGAAGATGTTTTTGCTTAACAGAAGCAATATATATTAAAGTCATGCACATAGTGGCAGCAGCAAGACGGTCAAATAAATAGCTTTTTCACGCATCGCTCGCATCACACTAGTCTATGCCAACATAAAGAATGTTGGGTTGCGAGGAACAAACCCAGTGATTCATAGAAGATAACATGAACAATGGATGCCAGGCTTAGCAGTGAGATCCATATTTCCTTTATGACTGTGGAACAGTATTATTATTCATCAGCATTCTCAATTTCTCATCACCCTTCCATAAAGCCTTATTCTCCAAATATCTCACGGGTCACTTAAGCTGGACCCAAGACAAGAACTGAGACAATCAAAGTTCTAAAAAAAAGTGCAATATGCCCCTAGAATTCAAGAGGAAGCAACACCATGTTTGCTCCTGAAAATTGAGGTCATAATTCAAATTAAAAATAGCTTAACTATTGTTACCCAGCAGAATAAGTCAGACGACATGAGTTGTATCTAACCTCCCAGTTGTGTGAAGACTGCGGGCAGAGCACCCTGCAAAAGATCTAGACTAAAACTTTATCTACTGCTGCGAAGCAAAAGTCCATATTTCGCTTCCAAGCATCCAAAAGATAGAAGACATATTACATCTACCAGAAAGCCTAAAAAAATGTACTTTTCTCATATCAAATGCCCTTATAATCCCTATATGCAAACAATTCACAGCACTACAAGCGACCAAAGCCCAATTCCAAAATAATCCGCCTGACACCCCAACAATGTTATTATAGTAGAATGCCATGACCACTCCTATATTGCAACTATAACATTCAATACCTGAACAGACCCATCATCCCCCAAAACATCCCTGATTTCTGCAGTCTGCCAGCCTTGCATCCACGCGTGTTCACGGATCGATCCCCAATCGTGACCCAACACAAACGAAACAACCGCTGCTCCGTGTCCAGCCCCGCACGCCAGACCAACACAAACAATCAACCGTCCAATACACCGAAAAAACCCAAACAATCAGGCAATTCCGCACACAGACAAAAACCGGCTGCACACGCACGACACAGCGCCGCCGCCGCCGTATCGGCAGCGATCCACAGCTTCCTCCGCGGAAGCACGGGCATCCACCCACAGCACGAACACCACGGCGCGAAAGCAGCACCATCGAACGGAAACAAAATCCAACGGGTCGAAGGAAGAGAACACGTCGTACCTGGAATCGACGGCCGCGGCGGCCGCGGATCCCCGGACCCTGGCGGCCGGAGGAAACCCTAGGCGGCGATATTTTCGGTGGCGAGGGGGGAAGAAGGAGAGGAGGCGGAGAGAAGGTGCCAGGAAAAGAAGCGGAACGGTGGCAGCTCCGCTCCGAGCCGCAGATGTGGGGCGGTATTTGGAAGTTGGGTCGTGTCACGGAGCGTAGCGACGCCGCGCGCCCCTCCCAGTTCCAGTATGAAATAGTGACGTGAAACGGTTTGCTGGTGGAACCGCCGGCCTACAACCTCGCTTCAATTTTTAATCCATGTTTTAATAATTAAAAAAACTTGTTTTTCCTTCATAGAAAGTCAATTCAGTGAGTGATCGCGATTAGCTGGTCATTTAGTACTTTCTTATACTCAGTCACAAGAGATAGAGGCGGAGCAACACAGACAAAAGCAGAGCGGCCCGATGGCAATTAGGGTCGAGAGTTGTGAAGGCCTATTCCCACCCGATAGACACAAGAAGGATTAAAGCGACGAGAGGCGGTGTGACGAGGGTTGTGGTTCAGGGGGATGGATGGAGCAACAAGAGAGGAAAGAGGAGGTTGAAAGAAAAAAAGCTAAGAAGAAAGAGGATGGAGGGAGACAAGGACATGTTGCGGTCATGGTAACAGTCGCACACTCTCTTACTGTATAACCGGTCTTGCAGTTACAATTCTCCATTCTCCATTATCGTGATTCGTGAAGCCGATTTCAAACCCTTATCTATAAATAAACTAAAGGCTGGTGTTTTTTTTTAACCTAGGAACATGTTGCATAGAACACTACAGGAGAGGAGACAGATCTGCTAGTGAAATCCGCTCCCATTAGGTTGTAACAACAACAAAAAACAATGCGGCAAACATTTATAGCAAAATTTAATGGATATTGTAAGAAGATATACAAAATAAAGGTCTTTGAAAATCTTTCGTTCAATTGGCAAAAGTAAGTCATTGAACCACTCATCAAATACTCCAACCATTTCATCCATCCTCATGTGCTAAACTAACCATCATTGTTTTTCTCTGTCCTTGCTCGTGCCCTCCTTCAAGGTGTCTAGTCTACTCCAAACATATGTTGATGCATGATGCATGATGCTTGCTGGCCATGGTTAAGGCAAATTAGGTTGGGGTAGCACCTGGCCGCTGTGCGGCAGGACAAGTAGAAACAGAAAAAAGTGGATTGATGGTAGACTAGTTTTGCTCCATGCATATGCCCCTAACCTTTTGCTAATAGCTAAAAACAAAAGCCCGTCAATTAGCCTGGAAGGCCCATGGACCAAATCTCATACACTTCAGTTCAGTGTGTAAATTTACGATTTCTTCTTAGTTTCATGATATGGAGCCTCTAACCTTTTGCTAATTGCTAAAAACAAAAGCCCATCAATTAGCCTGGAAGGCCCATGGACCAAATCTCGTACACTTCAGTTCAATCTGTAAGTTTTCGATTTCTTCATATTTTGTGTTCTTGTTCAGTCCTCAAAATAATGTATTATATATCACATCAAGCCTTAATATAATTTATAGAGAATATACTAATATCATTCAATATATATATGCTAATAACATCATTAAGGTGCTACGCATTACAACACATTTTTTTTTTGAGCAAAGACGCATTACAACACATGAGACAGGCCCGCCAGCAAGAGTGATTTTTGTAGAGTTAGGCTATGAGAGGCGTTCTGCATCTGGTGAGCCAAAGCCCAACTGCTAGTGCAGGCAACTAAGAGCATCTCCAACAGATCCTTTATATTTGGATCTCTATATCCTTGGATAGAGGATCCTTCATCCTCTTTTCAATCTTTATTTTAGCATCATCTCCAACCGATACCCTAAATTTTCATCTCTATATGTCATCTACCTTTATTTTATTTCCCTCTTGTATGCCTGAAAGGAAACGTAGTTTTCAAAATACGCTTTATGAAGGCGAAACAAACTCCTTTTCTCCCCTGCCTTCTTCTCCACAACGATAGCCTGGAGAAAGATCGAACACCACCAGTTGAAAATCGATGGCTGGAACCGGTGACCACCAAAATGGATTCTTTTGGTGACGCAGAAGACAATCATGTAATCAATTTGATCTAATTCGTGGTCTGTGTTGCGAATTTCAAAGATTTGCGG